>JAGFPH010010692.1:0-38531 GCA_018207615.1 Philaenus spumarius
GTAGCTGTGAGGTCAGGACTACTTAATTTAATCAAATAAATACAAATACAAATCTAATGCAAAGGTAGCTATGAGGTCAGCAATACTTCTTTTAATCAAATAAATACAAACTAATACAAGGGTAGCTGTGAGGTCAGCATTAATTCACTTAATGAAATAAGTACTAATACAAAAATAATCTAATGCAACAATTAATTTATTTTATCTAAGAATAAAAAAACAAAGATATAAGCCTACTGTACACGAATTAAAATTATTAAAAAAAACTAATTGTATGACTACTAACCCAAATTAAACATAAAATCACAAGTCTAGTAATGTCAATCTACACTTTACAAAGAGAAAGATGAAAGGGTCAGAAGAAGACATAAATAAAATATGATTTTATTTATTACTTTTACTTGGGCTATTAGCCCCTTTTGCTATACCCACTATCAACAAAATTCATTTAGCACAGTCAATCCTATACTCTAATACGAGCAATGTCTGTTTGTTTGTTTGTGTGTTTGTACGAGCAATCTCGAGATCCAGCGGAAGGATTTTGCTGAAACTTTGGGATTAGAGGCTTTTGGGACTAAAAAATCGATTGGTGAAAACCACTACCTCAGGAAAACTCGTATTTTTCTGAAAAACTCATTTGAAAATTGAAAATTTTTAACATTGGGGTTATGTAATTTAAAATCAATAGGATACATATGACAAACATCAGCTGTTTCCTATAATATTTCCATCATCTGTCTCCTATAAATTTTTTTTTTTTTGTCTTAAAGGTTATAATTGTTTTAAGCTTGAAATCAGCTGACCCGTGCTAATATTTCGCGAGTTATGAGTAGGCCTACAAAACAGTACTTACCTGATTTGTATTTACATACATTTTCCTATAAAAAAAAACACAATTAACAAAAATACCGAGTAATGCTCGGTCGCCCAGGTACTAAAGATAATGTGTCGAGAACATTTAGGGAAAAATTGTTTTTTCTAGGTGATCAAACAATACTAGGGGAGCTTTTTCTCAAAAGTCCCCATTCCTCCATAGGCCCCACAAAGTTGGAAAATGCCTAAATTTCTCATAACTCTGCAATCAATAATTTTCAGAAATCATACAGAAAAATATGACCAAAAAAAGAACAAAACTATACTAAAATTTGAACACAATTTGTGAATTTCCGGCATAAGTATGTCGATCCGGACTAAGCTTAAGGATCCTAATAAATCAGATTGGTGTCATTTTCTCTAAGAAAGAAAAATTCTGCAGTTATTGGCATGATGTGATCACAATATTACATTCAAGCTTTAACTGCTAAAATTTCGCACAAACACTTTTCAAAATACAAATTAACCCTGACTAATAAAATGTGAATAGAAGTATTTTTCATTATGGTTACAAGTTATTTGAAAATTTTCTTATTTAGTTTTTAATAATCTTTATTTAATTACTCATATTTTGAGAATTGATGGCGCAATAAGTATGGACCTATCATATCAAATTAATAATTTTTCCAATAAGATGCTCATCTACTCTAGTCTTAACATTTATAAATCTACCCATCCTTTTAAATATTTCAAAATACAAAGCACTTATATTTCAAAATTTCAATCTTTACACAAGATTCTTTCTAGTGTTTTACTTCACTATCAGAAAACTATATGAAGACTGACAAACACAGCTCCCGACACTAACCTATTTTAATTGTTTTGTCTAACAGTAAACCTAATCTAAAAGAAATAAACATTTCCTTGTTTCTTGTCTATTTCAAACAACAGTTGCTTGTTTGTATATTTGTTTGCTTCACAGCAAGGGTGAGATGAGAAGTTTAACGCTCTCACTAATTGTATTGATAAATATTGCTTTACTGAAAGGAGTTTAACTACTTAACCTCAAAAAGTATATCTTCTTTGGAATTATTTTAAAGATTTAAGGAAAATACCAAATTTTAGTAACACCTATATTTTAAAATTGTTTATTAAACAACAAAGGTAAAACCAAGGATAAAAATGAATGTACCGAGTGCTAAATATCATGTTCACCCACACCTAGCTCCCAGGGGAAGGAAAATATGTATATTATTAATTATAGTCAGGTATTTTTCTTTAAAGAGATTAGCTCTGAAATATGTTTTGAATGTTATGTGCCGTTTGATTTTACATATACTTATTTAACTTTTTACAAGAGTTCAAGCATGAGCTGCTGGGTCACTACTTGGTGCGGCGTCTAGGAGTGTTATAGGTCTTTGTGTATTCACTGACAGTGTAAAGGTACAAGCTCAATGCTTGTGTGGGTTAATATTTCACCTGAACAGCCAAATTGGGTTCCCAAATTTTAAAAGTTTCCTTGGGGAGGACAAAAATATCCCTGGACATCTTTTGCCGAAGGAGGGGAGGTCACTCCTTAACACGTTCACTGCTACGCTAATTTTGAATTTCCTATGCTAGGAGCTGACCTTTTATATTTATAGTCTAAATTACTAAATTTTTTTATTCTTGAACCTTTCTACAATATAATCACTAATATCTTAAAGAGGACGCACATGTGCGTCAATAGCATATAGGATTAAAATTGGCGTGCATAGCACTCAATGCTCTGCGTATTGAAAAATCTCCCAATACGAGAGATGGTGTGCGAATCACGCAATGCATTGTGTATTGAAAATACTCCCAATACGGTGATTGGCGTGCAATGCACTGTGCGTCGTCCGCTTCTCATAGTGTTCAGTATCAAGCCACATGTGCGTCTGTAGCAGTGAACGTGTTAAGCCCCATACCCCAGTCTAGCCCCCCCCCCCCCCCTAGAAAATATCATAAGGGCGCCCATGCTATATATGCGGATTGATTATAAGATTAACAAACCGAAAACGGGTTTGGCTCCCCTGCCATCAGCCCCAAAAGTACTCTGTCCTAATAAAACTGTTTAGTGCATCTAGAATTGAAGAAGAAAACAAAAATAGTATAAACTTAATATATAGGATAGAATAGACACCTCCAGTCTGATGTTTAGTGGACTAACTAATGACTTTGGAAATTTAGTTTAAAATAAAACTCGTTTATTTCACACCTGAAGAATCTAAAAAATACTTTTTTCCAAATCAGTGCCTCAGATGACATATTTTGGGAGTGTTTTTTTTTTTTAAATTCAAATGTCAACATAAGTTGAGTGTTACATAATTTAGATGCCTTTTAGAACCAAACATTTTAGAAAAAATAATTGACTTTCGGTCGTCACAAGGATTGGATAGACAGTGTAACAGGTAATTTACACCTATTTCAATATTTGTTACCATTTCCAATTCAGGAGCTTACATAATGAAAATAAACGTTTAGTATAAACAAAAAATATCAATATGATAAATTGCGACCACTAATGTAACTTCTTCATTGGGACTCTAGGAGGGTTAAGTAGTTTTTTATTAGTTACTACTAATACATCCCAGGTTAACCAGGAAAAGCATGTTATTGACAGGGATAACAAGCATTCTGTTGAGGTATACCTTTATTTATTTATTTGATCCCTTCTCTACATTCTTCACTGACAAGATATTATTTCTGCACATATTCTTACTTGTTGGACGCATGTAAACGGATTTCATTGATCAGCTGCTTATCTCCTGTATGAATGACACTATTCATAAGCTCAGACATCAATGAACATTGTTTGGAACAGGAAGCCTACCACTGTCAATACTGTGTGCAAGTATATTTTAAAAAGAATGAGGAAAGTTATTCAACAAAACATGGATAAATCAGCAGTTAAGCACTTTCTAAGCACTAGATCTGCTTACTTTTCTTTCTGTAGGCCTGAAAGCTTATACCATAATATACACTTCAGTACTTGGCAGTTGCCTGCTTTATTATTTGAAGGGGCTATTTCCACTTATTCCATGAAATGAACGTATCCATTAACCCTTTCCCCGGTATTCCGTAGTAACTCGTAGCGATTTATTTTTTACACTCCCCGGGTTTCCGTACTAATTCGTAGTAGAACTTTAAATGCGTATAACTTCGCCATCTGTTGGAATATTTTAAAACTAACTTCAGAAACGTGTTCAGAGAACATTTTACAGTACAGTTATATATCATTTGTTATTTCTTCCAGCTGTTTAGGGTTTTAGATCTGTGTAAGTTTATAATCATCTGTAGCACAAGTTTTGTAAACCAAGAGTCACGTAAAACTTGGCTAGAATAAATTTAAAACACAGGGTTAATTTTTATATTTATTAAATAAATGTAGTCTTGTAGTAATTGAACACAATAAAACATTCAGTTTATGGTCTAATAAACATAAAGTGTCTCCTAACATTTTTGTAAAAGTTATAACTGTGAGTGAACTTATTTTTCAATTTGTTTTTTATTTGGACTTAAAAAAAACATTTCAGTGCTGCATTAGGTAAGTAAATATACAAATTTTGTATATACCAATATAATATTAATATATGGTAAAAATTTCATGTTTATCAAATAAGTACGGTAGTTAATTAGTTATCGTAGTTTGAACATTAACTGAATATAAGTGACAAATTTGGACATTTAAGAGGTCTGGTATGAGGCACTTGGTGTCAATTATGAATACCGGGGAAACGGTTAACAAAATATGCTGGAAGACATTATTCAAAACTAACAATTACAAAGATATTTAATAAATTAATAATAACAAATGCAAAATATACTTGTGAAAGATTAGTTAACACATGCTCCAATGCTTATTTCGAGACACGGACAGTAAATTTAGTATTAATAAAGCTAAAAACAAGGGAACAGGGTTTACACCCCCCCCCCCACTAATATAATATAATAATTATCAATTCACTAGATCTCTAAAACTAATGCATAGAAAGATAAAATTTGAAAAAGGTGACAAATTGATTTTGTATAAGTTCATACAGTAGCTTATTAAAAAACAATAATTATTTAATTGTGCTTCTCCCATTTGAATAACATGGGAGTATAAAATAGCCGTTTTTAAAATCATGCAATACTTTATTAAGCCTACAAAAAATCCCGAGTCAAACATTTAACGCTGATTACAACCATGTAAATGATTGAATTTTTGACAATGTAAATCGTATATTACCCCGGGTTTTTCTCTGTTATTATGTCATTCAAAATACATGACGGCCGTTTCGACTTGTGTTTCAGTTATTTTACAGAGCACGTGCCAACTCAACGATCCGTGCATAATTTTTAACTTAAGTTTAAACCTGCAACATTTGTGTTATGTTGAATTTTAATTGATGACAAGATTTTATAGTGCGCGAACTGCAAGTATTAACATTTGGAAATGATTGAAACAAAAGTCATGTATTGTATGATGTAAAAAATAGAGGATTGTTCGACAGAGAAAACCTGAGGTAATATATGATTTACAACAATCCAGTTAGGCAGTGAATATTAAATGTTAATGTAAATCACTTATTAGGTTAGGTAGCAGTTAAACAGTTGCTGTTGACATATACAGTAGTAGCCTATATATTATTTTTTCTATCTGCTGTAGACAAATATAGTCTATAATTTGTATATCTGGTGGTACCACAATCTTCATCTAAATTATTAAAAACCTATACTACATAAGAATAAAATTTAAATCACATAGTAAAAATATTTTTTAAGAAACACAAAAAATATGCCAGTATATAGAACAAGAATTTTAATATTTATTCGAACTAAAGGAGCTCGTCTAAGTAATTAATTAGGCCTGTCGACAAAAACATGGACAGAGTAACTACTAATAAAAGTATGGAGAGGGATAATAATGTGCATTTATAATATTTAATTTAGCTTCAACAATTCAATATAAAACCACCTAGTCTATACTTTTGAATAAAATTTCGCTCTCAACTTGAGGGTAGGATCATATACAAGTAGCCTAATACTTGTTTGTTATTTATTAATTTAAAAAATAGATACGTTTGACGTCGGTAGAGCCAGTGTTCAATTGATCGGACGTCTAAAAATATTTTTACTTTATGTGATATTAACATATAATTCTTGTTTAAGTATAACAACAGTCTTATAGTGAACCAAACTAGTTAGTTACAGTGACAATTATCGATTAATCAAAATATTTATTTGATTATTTATCGAAAAATATTTTGTAAATGTTGTCTTTTGTGCGCTACAGGCCTTTTACTATACTTTAGAAAATTTTATATAAACAATTTAGGTTTTAATGGTAAAATTTTTTGTTAACTAAAAATATTTGCCATGGATAAAAAATGTTCTTTTTGTCCCATTTCTACATTTCAAAGTAAACAAAAAGATTTTTATTCTAGATTTCACAAGATTAAAAATATGAGCAAGAATAAACATTCATTATTGTTCAAATAATTATAAAGTAGATTTAATTGGCTAAAAAGCACACAACAAAAAACCATTATGATTGTGTGATAAATACAAATAATAAATGCAAATTCACAGATTTTAAGATCATTGGCTCTTTTGGGCGGTGCCGTCGTGCCGGGCGCTGGCTAACAAATGGTTATACGGTGTATTTGAAATTCTATTAACAAACATTACCCTACCCAACAAGGAAATGTCCTATGATATTATTGTACTTTATTATGATACAGAAATTATAGTTAATGACTTTTTTTAGGGAGCACGTATTTTCAGGGTTTTTAATCTAAATACATACGCCTGTAATACTGCTAACAATTTATACTTTGTTGTACGCATAATCAGTGTGATATGAATTTTTCAGCAATTGAATTCACGAGATCTGAAGGCAGATATCTCCGAAGAGAAACTGTCGCACAAAATACGAGAAGTCATAGACTCTAATTACGACAGATACAACCGTCGCCTTACTTACACTGAGGAGAGGTTTGAACTGGTTCTTAAAAAACTTGAGGTAGGTAAACAAAGTCTCTTATGAGCAATGAATTTTAAGAACAGGATTATTTAAAAAGAATTTTGCTCATGTAGAGAGCTTTATATGGTTAGGCAATGAATTAGTCACTTGCAACAATGAAAGTGTATGTGATAGTGGTGTTACCAAGCTTTCCTTCAGATTATAATCTAATTATTACTATATCTGAGTTATATATTCATAGCACTAACGTTAGAGTACAGGATGATATTTAAGTATGGAAGCGGCTTCATACTGCTTATCTGAGAGGTGTTGAGATAGTTTTAAAAAAATGTGTATTATGGTGTGTTTTTAATTTTTGTCTTCCATCTTGGATCTGTAGTAATAGTGATATTTTATGATACTGAATCGAACTTAATTTTTTAAAATAGGAAAGTAAACATATGGCGTGCACATGATTTCGAGGTAATATTTTACAAAAAAAAAAAAAAAAAAAAAAAATGGTGAAATTGATTTTTTTGTTATTCCCTTTGTTTTTGAGTTATAAGTATTTAAATTTGGAATGTCAATAAGATCGTGTTGTCAACAAGAAAATGAGGTAAAACATGCTACATGAACAATTTTATTGCATTTAACATCATAATGCATTGAATTATAAATTTTAAACAGTGGTATAATATTGAAAATGATATATGTCACTAATTTTATACTTTTAATTTGACATGTCACAGATAAGTTTCCTATTTGAAAATTTGTAGTAATAATTCCTCATTTTGGAGATGGAACAAAATATCCCAAAACAATATTGTTATTATGGACACTTCTTAGCGTTGCTTTTATACTGATTACAGACTACTATCGTAGAAGGAAGCTTAAACAGGCTCGAGAAACAACAAGAAGACATCCAATCAGAGATGATAGAAATAGTTACAACATTGGATGAGCTCAAGTTGCATTCTGTCCAGCACGAGGATAAGTTCAACTCTTCACATAAAACAATACAGCAGCATTTACAGGTAATATAAATAAGCCATGTGGTTTATTCAGTTAAAACTATAGTAAATAGATATGAAGTTTTGGTTATCAAACAAAATATCTTTCTTTAAAGTTTACGGCTTTTTATATAATTGTTTGTTGTATATGTTAATTTTTTTTTTATAGAGGAGTATTAGGCCTCCTCAACCTGAGACCCACATGGATCTATTGTGGTATACTTTCCCTTTCTAGTGATCATCCCAGATCCCTCTCAGGTCTCTTACGAAACCAATAAGGGTCCCGGGATCTACACCACGGACCTCTTTCGGGCTTACAAAAGCATTTCCAAGTTCCGTAAATCTTCTCCGTGCAAGAGCCTCTCTTGGGTGTTGAGCCGATACAGTCCCAAGGGAGCAGAATCGACAAGAGTCTTCCGAGACCAGCCCCATTTTTTTGAGGTGGTACTTGGTCGGGCAGTAACCAGTAAGGATTCCCATAATCCATCTAAGATTGTTTATAATTATATGTTAAAAATCTGATTTTATTAGAAGTAAAATATTTCTGGTGGTCAAAATTACAAGATCTATTTATGTAAATTTTATCAGTAATAGTAAACTTGTATTTTACTGCATTGTTCTAAACAAACTTTCCAAAACTTCAAGAGCTTGTTCACACCATCAAAAATTAAAAATAATCATAAATTTAAAAAATTCCCGACACATCAACTAGAAAAGAGCTGATGATCTTCAAACGGCTGAACAGATATATGCTTGAATAGCTAAGAACACTCAAGATCAAGTCACCTTTAGTAAAAAAAAAAAAAAAAACAATTCAAAATCTGTTCATCCGTTTGGGAGCTACGATGCCACAGACAGATACACATGTTAAACTTATAACCCCTCTTTTTGTGTCAGGGATTAAAAAGTTCATATAAACGTTGTTCTAAAATGATTAGTTTTCTGCAAGCATTTTGTGTTAGAAAATCATTTCTTTAGGACACAGAATATTGAAGAGATGGTGGTGGCTCGTGGTAATTATAGCTCATAATGTCTAATAAAATAGATAAGTTAATAGCCTTACATGCCCAATTTCAGGTTGACTTTTAATCCAATTTAAACAATTATATACTCTTACATCCCGAAATCCGTTAAAATTTTGTGCAAGTTTTAATGGAAAAATGCCTAGTACATAATTGTGCAGATTATTTGTAACAATAAATATGAAGAATTGAGAAATTTTAAAAATACCGATAGTAAGAAAGAAGTAGTGTCAACATGATTTCATTTAAATGAAAGCCCAAACTTCGGAGAGTCATTCCACAGTCTTACTGCCTTAATACCAGTTATTTGAAAATGTTTGACTGTATTTGATTTTGGTATGCTGTGCAATACTAGAGTCTACAGTAAAGACCACGAAAGAATACCGTTGAGGGACGGGCTTGTGTACACCGAGACCTTGAACGCTCTAATCGCCTTAGTGCGACGTTGTCACGTTCTTCCCACGCTTCCAACTGAACGCGGCCGACTCAACGCATTTATAATTCTATAAACTGTGCGCTCAAGCCTCGAGCAGTAAATACCAGGAGTGTTCGAGGCTAGTAGATATGGCAACGCTGCGCGCCCATCCTATTGGCCGCCACGCAACGTTATTCTTTAGTGGTCTTTAATATAGTGTGCTATTCAGTGTAGATTCTTTGAGCCAGCAATAAGGTATCATTGCAATATGTATGATTAAATATCTAGTATTACGCGGTTATGAAAACCACTGTATCTAAATTTAACAATCTTGTAGTATTAAAAAATGGGTTACTTGACGAGATTTTAAATAATTAAATTTTTAAGGGTTGTTATTGGTTGTTTATAATTTAGTTTGTCCTACAGAAGGAGCCCTGTATAGAGATGAACTTTAATTACTTAATGTTATAAAGACTTTGCAAATTTCTTTCAGTCTTTTCAAATTGGCGGCTCTTTAATTTGTTTTTTATTCGTTACTAATCTCCATCAAGTTTAATTAACCTTAACACGTTCACTGCCACGCAAATTCCGCATTTCCTATACCAGGAGCTGACCTTTTATGTTTTATATTTACAGTCTAAATGAATAGAAATGACTTTATTTTTATTTTTGAACCTTTCCACGTAATAATCGCTTATATTTTAAAGCGGACGCACATGTGCGTCCATAGCACATAGGCTTGAAATTTTCTCTTTTTTCCATACGTGCTGCTACGGACACAAATGAGAGTACAACATTTATTGTTGTATTACCTTTTGTTTTCTTTACATATATGTACAAAATTCAACAGAATATTTATATAATGGTCGTCCAATTCGCTCATCTTAAGTTTATTAGGGTCAACATGTTGCACTTCGGTACATTTCCTCTTGCAAGGTGGACCAGGTTCACCATTATCACACATATTGACGTTATTACAACAATAAACACTTCACTTCAAAACAAAAGTGTGTTTTATGTTATTAAATATATTACTAACAACACCTCATATCGCATAACCTCAACAACAGTTGGACTACAATTAACCGCCAAATACAACGTTAGCGCTGAACGTACATGTGCGTCGGCCGCTCCTCATAGTGCTCAGTGTCAAGCTCACATGAATTAACACATAATATGAAAATTGTCAGCAATAAATGTTTTTATGTCGATTTGTAAATTTTGTTTTACTTCAACAGATTTTCTTAACCTGAGCTAAACAGGTTACAAAACAGTATGATATAAGTGAAAGTTATGACGGTGAAGGAGCCTATAGATGGTAGGTGTAGGACTAACACTAAACATTAATTCATTCCCTCATGTCAGTCACTTAGAATAATATTGTCAATTACAATGACCTAATTTATATGAACTGGATTATACATGTAATTTCCTCTCAACATTCATATATAATATGTTAATTAATTATTAAGAACAATTTAACTCGGCAGTTTGTTAACCCTTTCAGGATTAACGACGTTCGGGAATGACATGAACTCCCTGTAGCAGAGGAGTGACTTCTGAAACATTGTAAATGCTTAGAGGAGTAAAGAAAACTCTCTGAATTCATGAAGCCTCATTTATTATGATACAAAACAATTAAAATGGGCAAATTTGATCAAAAAACATAAATTGTGTGCCCTGTCAGGGGCATTGGATGTTTGCCGCATGGTACCAGTGGTGTACGTAAGGAAGGGGCTCAGAGGCCTCGAGCCCCCCCAACCCAAAATTAATTGTCTCATATATACCATTATATACGTTGCACAAATACTCTGGGCCGTGTTTTTCGCAATCCCTATTCTCGTCATTTTCCAAACAGAAAGAAAACATTACAAACCACTTTGTTAACAATTTTCATAAAAACTTTATTGTTTCCACACCACAGCGAAGTTTTTGTGTAGTGATTCTCCGGTTCCCCTCCTCTGCTCCATCCCTCAACTGTCTATTTATAATTACTAACGGCAGTAAACAGTAAATAGGCTTAGGCTAGGCTAGAAAAATTTATTTGAACTCGGAAGATATGGTCGAATGATTTGCTAATCGGGGAAAAAGAAGGATTGATTTAGTTTTTTAAACAATACATCTCAGAAATATGTTACATTGATTGCAAAATTTGTATAGTGTTAATATTGCATTGTCATCCAGTTCTGAGCTATTTTGTAAGTTTTGAATCTCTAGCTCATCAGGAAGGTAGTTTAAAATCTTTAAGATAACTTGAAAATTTAATTACTATTAACTTCTGTCCTCTTCTAAAACAGCTTTGTATATGAAAAGTGGTGGAGAATTAATAGGACGACAACAATTAGACCTGTAGGACTACCACATGTGTGGGATTTTGGTTCAGACATTTCTAATAGTCTTGCTTAAAATTTACAAGTTTAAGTTTTTGAGGATTATTGAACATCACAAAGAATAATGAAATAACAAATTCTTTTCAGACTTTCTTGGCCGAAACACCCAGCCGTGATCAATTACAAAAGATCTCCGGATCCTTAGAACACATTGGCAACAAACTGAACAACAGTGTGGGAATGTGGGGAAGCCAAAATGATGGACCATTGAGCTGCACTAGTAAAGATTTGATGGATACAATTAGTGTGGAGTCGCATAAGATAGGCAATAAGGTACATGTTCTCTTTAGCTAGCCTAGTACGATACCTCTTGTATAACAATTTGTCCAGTTCTCTAGTTCAAAAACTATGGTGTTAAAAAAATAAAATTTGGCAAAACATATTTCTTAAAGCAAAAGTAGCCTTTTTTGTTTTTATTCATTCAGTCATTTATGTTAAAACATTTTTATTTAAGCCTTATTTTCCCATTTGAATAAAATGAGAGAATAATATATAATCTCGATCATTTTAAAACACATGTAACTTTATTATTAAGCATAAATAGAATCAACTGTCAACAATAAGCTCCATTGAAACATATAATAGCTGATTACGAACTTATAATCCATCTGAATGACATATCAGTTATTAGGTTAGGATGTAGTTATTGTTGTTCTGTAGAAGGACAGAGGAACTGGTGATTACCTTGCAGTAAGTAGATGTAATAACGGACTTTTATAACAGCTATTAACTATACCAATAATTATAAAGTAGATATTAAGAATAAACGGTACCAGAAAACTGCCACATACTTTCTCCCAGTTGAAACTTCATACCTTCCCAAGAGTAGCATAGGAGGTGGTTATTTAGAATTGCAAAAGTAGGAAAATGTTACCATGGAAAATATTAGATGCATGTAACACACATCCATATTATATTATATTATTATTATTTAAACTATTCAATCGATTTCGAACAAATTTGCACCAAACATGTCAATTAGGCCTGTATAGATGCACGAAAAAAGGGTTTTAAAATTTTTTGAAAAACAACCCCCTTTTTGGCCAAAACCCCCAAAAATCTGTTATTTTTATTATTATTACCTTCACGAGAATTTTTAGAAAGATGCGGTTTTTTGCATATGGAAGGGTACATTAAGGGCTACAAATAAGCCAAATTTTATCAAAATCGTTGAAGCCGTTTTTGAGAAATTTTGATTTTTCTCGTTTTTTGGCCATTTTTGGGGAGGTAAAACACCTTAAAAATCTAAAATTTAAAAAACGCCTGGAGATATTCCAGAACTACACCTACATACTAAATTTCATCAAAATCGGACCGTTGGTATGGTCTCCAGCTCTGTACACATCCTTACAGACACGCGGACAGACAACACCAAAAAAAAAACTTTTTTGGGTTCAGGGAGCCCCAAAACAAATAATTACACTAAAAATATTTTTGTGTTCAGGGAGCGCCAACAGAGATAATTCCACTAAAAACATTTTGGGGTTCAGGGAGCATCAAAACAGATAATTCCACTAAAAATTCAAATTCGAAAGAAAACAACACTTTCTCCATATACTACGTATAGGGTGGAGAAAGTAAAAGGGGAAAAATCAACATAATACCTAGTCTAGACTAAACTTTGAGGTTATAGCCTATATAACTTTGCTCAAAACTAAATTTAAACTCTTTTAATCACTATATTTCTATTTTTTTTTTTTTGTAATTCTCCTGTACACTGTTTTTTTTTCTTTTCTTGTATCATAGTATTGCCTTTAAAAGGTCAAGCCTATATAATGAGGATTTCATTGAAGTTTAGAATAAACATCATAAAACCACTGTAATGGTAATCTATAGAAATGTATTTGACTAACGTACAAATTTGCAATTAGGAAATCAAAATGGTTTTAGGTAAATTTTGAAAAGCATTAAATTTTTTTTTTTAAACTGTTAGACAAAACCTGTAAACAAGGCCTAATACTCTTTCATGATAAAATAATTATTGACAAATACAGATTACAAAACTAACTCAGTACATTAGTTAGTTCTACTCTGGTCATTAAGTTTAACCCTACCTAGAATCATAATCATATTTTTGTATGACACTAATAATATTCATTTGTCTGTGATATTACCAAGGTTAAACAGATTTAAAAAATTGTATTTTTGTTAAAAATGTTATTTTTACATCATTAAATTTTAGTAAAAACAATAAACTAAGTTAACATTTTGAGATATTTCATATACTGAATTTACTTTATATATTTCTTTTTTCTTTTAATCAATTGACAAGCGCCATCCTTTGTTTCTTTTTTACGCCCCTCCTCCCCTGTTCCCCTGCCGCACACCTAACGTTGCGTCACCCCGCTTTATTTTCTAGGAAATGTCCGTCAAACAATCAATGTTTCGAGACTTCAGCCAGTTAATATATTTGACTCCGTTGTTCCTTGGGATAGACCGGTTAATCGGAGGACCGGTTGATCCAAGACCGGTTAAGAGGGGTTCTACTGTAAATCATTCCGCGATGAATTGTGCCACAGGGCACTGACAGGGGCCAAGGGGAGGATTAGGCCATGCCTACTGTATTCCAATTTAGTTTACCGTGAATTTCAACGAACTTGCATCGTCTGTCAGAAGAACAATTATGACTCCAAGGTTAATAGAAAATGTGAAGTTAGAGTCAATGCATAGTGACCAATAAGTTATTACGACGCCACTCCAGTATTATATAGTAGTTCATTTGTTCTTCAGATAATTTCTAACAATATTAACTTGTTTGCATTCAGATGAGCAACATGTACAACGATGTGTGGCGAAGACTTGTGACATTAGAAACACAGATCAAAGATGTCATCAAACTGAGCAACGCTACTCAGAAAGAATTGCTGGATGAATTTAGAACTTCCCTAGTTACAGAACGTAAAGACTACATTGGTGATTCTCAAGAAAGTACGTATTAAATAACAAATACTTTTATAGTATTAACTAGGAAGCCCCCAAAAAACACAGGCTGATTAATTAGATGCACATCAGAAATATATCATTTAAAAAACAAACTATTAAAAAACGACATTAAGGAATACTTATCTAGGCCTACTAACTATGCTGGCGGAGATTTTTAACTCGGTAAATGTGTACAATAATAAGGATTACAAAACTGTAGGCTATTTGTTAAACATTTTTATTTACTTAGTCTACATTATTATATATTTAAATAAAAATACTATCTTTTAATTGCTTTTTATTTCATATTGATATGATAGATCAAACAATTAAGTTATATTGTAGCAAAGAAATTAATAATGAAATATGTTTATATGTTATATGAAGATGTACAAAATGTTTCAGAAGTTAAACAAATATATATCTTCTTTAAATTTGTATAAACAAATATATTGATGTTAAAAGGTTGTATTTATATACAGTTTATAACCTCAAAGCAAATATTATAACGTATATTATAGCATACATTAGTTCTATAAACTTACTATATTTTAAAAAATCAACTTCGTAAGAAATTATAACGATTGAAGTTGTAAACATAACCCCAAACTATAGTCTACACTGGGTTTGTTTAAATAATTCATATGATGGGTGAAATCAGCTGTTATATTAAATGTTACTCATGTACGTACGTTATACTATTTCCCGGCAGAATACTTATGTTTGCCTAGAGAACACGAGTAGTCTGAGCAGACAAATTGTAAATCAAAACAATATTGTTGATTAGAGACTAT
Organism: Philaenus spumarius; assembly: GCA_018207615.1. Classification (NCBI taxonomy): domain Eukaryota; kingdom Metazoa; phylum Arthropoda; class Insecta; order Hemiptera; family Aphrophoridae; genus Philaenus; species Philaenus spumarius. The sequence continues at coordinate 15,335 of JAGFPH010010692.1, forward strand.
TTAATTCAAACGCTTAGTCCACTGTCGAGAGCAAAGTATAACTAACTTAAAGTACAAAATTAGGATTTTGAGAAGTGCCCACCTGATTTTGTGCGAGCCTCCATCATTATAAGAATTTCATATCTAAAAAAAGTACGCGACAAAGTTTACAAAATTTAAATATTTTGATGCATTGAATATTTAATTTTCATGCCGAGGAATCAAACACAAAAGAACCCAATTCAATATTTCTAAAGTTAAAAAGCAAAGTAAAAACAATTTTAAACCTATTTTTAGAAACCTGCAAATTTAAAAATTAGTAATCGATTTTGTGATTTTTCTTTAGCTACCAAATGTTTCTAGCATTTTTTGAATTTTTGCTCCCAAGCCATCTTATGGCTGTGAATTCAACATAAAAAAATTAATTTTTATGGTACACACTATGAGGCTTCGTTACGCTGTAAGTTTAAAATATTTTAACGATCCTCCATTTATAAGAATTTGGCTCCCACTTCTTTTCAGATTTCCTTGAAGTTGCTCTTGACGCACTTGAGAGAAAACTGCAAAAGAAACTTTCCGAGGTGGGAAGGAAACTGGATGATAAATTTGACACGATGAGTGCTACTCAAAATCTTGTAATGGACAGCTGTTTCGAAGGCGGTGGAATCTGTCAAGGGCTTGAATCTAGAGTGTCTCAAGTTTTGGAGAAAATTGTTGAACTACTCTCGCATAAAATTGATTTGTTTTCTAATGGGTAAGTTGTTAAATTTATGGAATACTTTTAATTTTCTTATTATTTATAAGAATTTGGGTTCAAGTTTTATTATATTGAGTACATTTTCTCAGGTCAAGCTGAATATTTATTTATGTAATTACTAAAGGCCTTCGCCCCTGCTCGCTTCGCCCGCCTATACAATGTAAAGACGTGATAGTCCAACGGATTGTTGTAACAATCATGAAGGCAAAAACAAGGATGTCAGTCCATCTAGTTTCATTTCTTTTACACATTTTAAAAGTAAAATAAAAAAGAATTTTTGGTCTCAATGTCAATACTTCATTTGACCTTAAATTGTTAAAAGGGGTTGTGCTGACGATTGGGGCTATTCAATGAAAAGACGTAATGGTCTAACAGATCATTGGAACAATCATGGAGGCAAGAACAAGGGGTCCATCTAGTTTCATCTCTTTTACACAATTTAAAGATAAAATGAAACAATAATTTTTGGTCTCACTGATCATGCTTCCTTTGGACCTTCTACAAAAAATGCTGATTGACCTATTGCTCAACATGTTACCATAGATTATCACTAACTTTGCTCCATTAGATAAGAACCAAATATGACAAAAGAATTTGCAATAAAGTTTAGTAAAATAATAAAATAATTTGCCGATAAAAGCAAACAAACACTTTATGGGTTTTTTAGTGATGAAGCACAGAATAATGCGGATTAGTTTACATAAGATTGAAAAAAAAATCTAAACAATTCAAGATTACGAGAATGCTTATTATTTGCTACCGCAAGACATAAGTCGACAGTACCCATTTGCAGAAGTAAAATTTCACATCACTAATTGATAAAGTAACAATACAACTCATTACATTATTTCTATCAAACTATAAATTATATTATTTTAGCCCCATTGATTCTTCTTTAAATAAAAATAATCTGCCTTATTAATTTTTTTTAACCATGCGGTCCATGTTTGCTTAGTAAGAAATCCGTTACTATGTCAAGTCAATTCGTAAGAGTAATCCATTTTATTTATCACTATATTTTAAAAAAAAATTGAATTGAAAAAGCACACGTTACTATTGCAGTGGCTCTACTACAGTAAAACTCTATCCGAACTCCAACTATCCGAATCGCTGACTATCCGAATAGCTTTCAGAATTTCAGAAAAAAATTTAAGATGGCAACGTACTGCAATTTGCAAATAATGATTCTGTCTATAGGCTTAAACAATTCAACACTCTGTGTATTGAAAATTCTCTCAAAACGGAGGTTGGCGTGCGAACCACGCAATGCATTGTGTATTGAAAATACTTCTAATACGCGGGTTGGTGTGTGAAGTACGCAATGCACTGTGCGTCGCCCGCTTCTCATAGTGTTCAGTGTCAAGCTCACATGTGCGTCCTTAGCAGTGAACGTGTTAACGCGATGATAGTACTCAAACGTTAAAGTTATAAAACGTGTATACGGGACTGTAGTATGTGCGGATAGTTTACTCCAGTCGCGTAAACGCGAAGCCAATCCCGAAAAGATTAAAATAGACCCTTTTTACGGGGAAAATCCAACTATCCGAATTTTTTGATTGGGGTCTGGTCCCAATTGATTCGGATAACTGGAGTTCTACTGTGATTAGTTCCCAATATGCCGCCTAACTTGATTACTTCCACAATAAAACAGTAATTATGTTTTTAACTTTGTTTCCAGGACAATGGATATAGACAACTTGTTAGTGGAAATGATGGAGCTGGTTAAATCACAGCACAACCAGTTGATTAGAACTGTCAGCCATACAACAAATATGGTTGTGACTCTAACAAAAGAAGCAAGTGATGCAAATAAACAACTCCAATTAAATATTGGAAATATCGCTGAACGTACAGAAGCCAACTTTCAGGTGAATATCAACGTACATTTATAACAATTAGATTTCAAATTTAATGTTATTGAACCTTATAGCTAGTTGTTTGAATATGTTCTAAATACATTCATAAAGTAATGGTACTTTATTTTGTTCCAATTGTTGGTAAATAACTGTAAATAATTGATAGTAATATATTATAATTCAATGTAATATATTTCAAATTTTACATTGTATAGCTCAAAGATCAAATGATACATCAAAATGTTTTAACCGGTAACATATCTAAAACAAAGTTCCTTCTTATATCCCTTTGGTCCTTTAGTGATTGTCCTTATAAAAATATTAAATTACATTCGTGTGGGAATTACCTAAGTAAGCTCTGCGGCTGTTGTAACATTGATAGAGTTGACTCCTACAAATACTTGGGTATCTTGTTTGATAAACGCTTAAATTGGTCGGCACATGTTGACTATTTCAGTCGTAAAATTAGAAAGTTAATCGATGTTTTTAGAAATTTAAATGAAATATTATACTTTCGGGAAATAAGACAGTTGTACTTTGCTTATTGCCAATCTTTGCTGTTGGGAGGGATAATAATTTGGGGATGCGCCTGCAAATCCATACTGGCTCCCTTAGGTGTCATCCAGGGATCTGTTATGAAGATGGCGCTGCATAAACCAAAAAGACATCCATCTGACGAGCTGTATGACTGTTTAAACGTTTTTAATATCAGACAACTTTTTGTAAAAACTCTTTTAACTTTTTTACATAAAAATTCCAATTTCATTTTTTCTATTTCGAGACATTCACATTTTACTCGTCATTTTCAAACAGTGGGTATAATAACAGATAGGCTTTATAGTATCTGTATCCATGACTAACTCGTATTACGTTTCACAGATGATTTTCCGTAATATTCCAAAAAATCTGAGAACATTTCAAAATTATAAAGTTAAGGCCTATAAAAAGCAAGTTTCTATAGGGTTAGGGGATGTTGGGAGGGGTTATTGTGAGTCCGTCATTTTTTTGGAGTATGGTATGTATAGAGATATGTTTAGCCTATATGTCGCTCTTTTTATCTTTTAATTTTTAAAACTTCTGATTCTTTGTAAGAGTATTTCTGATGTGGGCACAGGATGTTGATTGTTGTTCTGGTGATAACATATTTTTATAATTTCTTGTACATTTTAAAATTGTGTTTTTCTTCTCTCTTCTTTTTCCATAATAATTATTATTGTAAAGTTATGTTGTGCACGACTCGTGCCCACGCACAAGCCTCGTGGTTATGTAGGCACTAATCCATAGATGATCATTTGTAAATTTTTTGTAAAATATGATTTATGGAATAAAATAAATAATAAATAAATAAATTTAAAGTTTGGAATAACAGGAATTGCACAATATTTACAACATCCCTACAAAACAACTGCAGTGCAGTTACCAGATACAAACTTAAAAAATGAATTGTTAAATATTATATATGGATTGTGGATTTAAATAATATAAATAGGGAAGATTTTTAAGAGAGATTTTGGACAGATATGGAAGAGGGTGTTTTATTTACTAGTCATGTCAATGACCAAAAAAAAAAAAACTAGTTGTGAGGAAGGAATAATTCTTTGTGAAGTCAAACTTTACACGAAAGGTCAACATAATAAACTACATAAAATGAGAGATGTAAACATCATATTAAAAAAAAAACTTAATAAATATTTTGATTAGTAGTGATTAAAATTTATTCAATTAAAAGCTCTATGAAGTCATATTGGCACTATTATCACAAGTGTATGGTCTAAGGGTTACACAAAATTTTAGTTTCTAATAATTTTAACTTTGGGAACAACAACTTAAATTAACATCTATTTATTGCCACTATTTACTTTTAATAAAAGTACAATTTTTCTGTCCACAGGAAATTCAAGAAGAAATGCAAGAAATTACAAATTTGAATGGAAAAGTTTGTTCAGAAGTGACAACAACAGAAGATGAAACCAAACAGAGACAAGTTGCTTTAAATATCACAGAGATACACCTGCCCCTGATTAATTTAACAATAAGCAAAATAGAGGAAAAAGATAATACACAAACAAAAGGGATATTAAAAATAACAACAGACAATTTACTTTCCGATAACAAGACCAATACCGACTTTGATCCAAGCTCTGTCGAACAGTATGACTCTAAATCAAAGAATACAATAGACGATACTACCCAAGAACTAATGGGATTGTTAAATCCAAATTTAACATCATCCCAAATTGAAGGACTAATGCACTTCTTGAACAACACCATGAACCTTAAAAATATCGAAGCAATTATACAAAACACACAAGCAGAACAAAAAATGGACAACATAAATGATACAACAACAGAAAAAGGATCTATAGAAAATAGTTATAGACTACAAAACCTAACAGATTTTATAAATTCAATTAAAACAGAATCTTTAAGCAAAACAGAAAACGAAAATAGCATTGAAAACAGTACAAACATCGATATGCCAACAGCTGAAAAAGTATCAACGAATATAACTTCACAAAATGAAACTGCGACTGTAATTCAGCCCACTACAGAATCAACAACAAACCAATCGAATAATCCGATTTTAAATCAAATACAGTTACTATCGTTGATAGTGAAAATCCAAAAGGGTATGTTGAACGCGTCCGCAATAATCAACAGTTACGATCCCAAAACTCCGACAAACGTACAAATAAACTACCTGAAGTCTTTGTGCTTTGGAAGTATAGATGCAACGGATCTCAAAATGTTAAATTTACGTAAAATCGACAGGCTACTTAATATTAAGTCGGTGATAAAAACAAAGAGAATATACGAGGAAATAGAAAACATCTGTAATATGCTGATTGATAAATTAAAATTAAGTGATGATGGCAACAAACAGTAGAATAAAACAAATCACAATAGAATTAACAATGTCATCTGCTACTGTTGATGTTAACAAATAAACAATTTCTGCCATGAATCTTTGTATAAGTGAAGTATTTTCTAATTCGCAAGGAATAATTTACATTCTTAAAAATGTTGTTACACAAAACTTTGGTTTTAAATATCTTTATTTATTTTCTTTTAATATTAGACAGTTCAAAAGTACTTAATCTATAAGTAAATGGGGAACAAATTTTGTTTATACTATAACAAAATAATGTTTATACTACAAGAAATAACGTACTTTAAACTATTACTCAATACAACAGTTTTTACCCAAAATTAATGTAGGCCTATTTGTTGCAGCTCAAAAACTATTTCTGAATACCCTCTGTAAAAATAATACCACCTGAGGAGATATATTACACAGAGATGTATAAATTAGCTTTATAACTGACAAAGGCAGTATGCAGGTTTAAAGAAATGTTACTTAGATTACAATCTGGACTGATTCGTGGTATGAAAACTTAGCTCGTTAAGCTTTATTGTGAAGCGATAAGCATTCTTAATACAGTACAGTCCCGCTAGTCCGAACTAATTGGGACCGAACACTGTTCGGTTTAGCGGCAATTCGGAATAGGCGGATTTCATTAATAATATCAACGTATTGACTTGTTAAGGTGTAAATTAAGTGCGGGGACATACATTGCTAGTGTCAGTTCTATACAGCGTTGATCGAATCAGAGGAAAGCAAGGAGGAGGTAAACGCTCACTGAACTCATATCGTATCACACATAGACGCGGCAAATGCTCTTGACTTCGTCTTAGTGTAGGTTTACACCATCCGTCTTTCCTTCCGATGCGTTACGAATCCGTTTTCTTCTAAAAACGGAAGAGAAGGGATAGGTTGTTCGAAATGTCAGTTTTGTTATCCCGCAGCCTGTCCGTTGGTACCGCATCGTTTTGAAAAAAGATCAAAAATAAAATTCCTTCCAGATAACGAAAACGAAGAAAAACGAATGAACGCAACTGGCAGGTGGCAACAACACTACTAGTGCCTAGCTGTTGTATCTAATCCTTCCTTCTTTCTGACGGACTCGATATTATTTTCACAGGACGCTTGTCGCCGTAGCTTCCTTCCCACAAAGCGGATGGTAAACGTAAAAGAAACAAAACCAGCTTCCAATTTGGTTTCAGGCGTTTTCATCAAACTTAGGCTCTATGTATGTGTCTATTTAACTTATTTGTAAAACAATACATGTACGTTTTTCCACGAATGCCTTTTTGATTTCTCCGGTTTTTATGTTAAAAAATCTGTATTTTTCTGAACTCTGTTCGTAATAGGCGGATTTTCGGAATAGCGGAACTCTACTGTAGGCCTATACAATTTCCAACAGCTACAATAAGATTTTACTGTTTATAAGACAATTGCAAAAAAACAATAACAAAACTTTAGTGTACTGAAACAAGTTAAACTCTGTTTTTGGAATGGAACTGTTTGCTTGAATGTCTGAATTTTCCATATTTTAAGCACTCAAAAGTTGCAATTTCAAACAGAACAGTAGTTTTTTTTATTCACAAGAAAGTGGTAAAATATTTCATTTTTAATGATTTTCAATACTTTTTGCCTCGTAATCCTTATTTTTAAGTACTTAATTAGACTCTCTAATCATTTTCGCATTAACTATTCAATCTCTTATAGCGTGTTTTAACCATAACCTCACTAATATTTCAATGATATCAGCTGGTTTCTTTTCTTCCATTAAAATGTCAAATTTTAAAAAGATAAAATAACAAATTAAACAAAATAAGGGTCTTCTCCTAATAGCATCTGTAGTAACAGCTACCGAAACAAATGTACCACTCAAGCAGCTGAATTTGATAAAGGTACTTATTATCAAAACACGCTTTGTATTTTTAAATTCTAATATCTTAAAAGTCAAAAATCTACTCCAAAATATATCTGCTGAAGCACTCACTGACTATATAATTCTTTTCTAAACTAAACTAATTTCTAAAAGTTACCAATTATTCGATATTTGTACCGTACCTTTGAATTAGTTTTATTATCATAGTTCATGTTTTTATAACTTTGTATTAAAATAGTATATGTGCCAATAAACAAACACACAAAAGAAACTTATTTTTTGCAATTATTTACCCTGAATACTTTTAAACCTCATAGGAAATAACCGAAAGCACGAAGCCTGTCAAAATTGCATTTTATCGGTAACAGTTAAATGCATTTTATCTATAATTTATTTAAAACCAATGAAGACCCTCTTGCAAGCCAATCCTCCTGCTCGCTCTGTTCGCAAAATCGTGAATGGAATAATTTAACCTTTATTTTAGATATCAGACAATTTTTCTATTACATAATAGGCCTAATACAAACCTAAACGTGATTTAGTTTAATAACTTGTAGAGTCTATCTACAATTTCTTGGGCAATGTATAGGCCTATTTGGAAATGGCATTCTAAAAGTTGTTGCAAATATCTCATAAATTGAATTTAAGATATTCAAAGTCAAAGGTCACAATAAAACTGTTTTTCGCAAATATCTCGCTTCCTGTGGTTTCAATGTTATTTGCATCTATTATAAGAATTGTAGAGCATAAAATTCTCTAAAAATTTTGTTCAAACATTTTTTCATATGGTTATCTGTTTTTAAGATAGAGCGCTCAGCCGTACATAGTAAAATGCAAGGTCAACCGTGAGTACCAGAGTAAATAATAGGCTACGTCGCATAAAGTTAATAAATCATAAAAAATCCGTAATTATGATTAATTTGCATTATTAATTAATTAATATATTCATAATATTTATTCATATTTTTCATTTATCGAATATATATTCGTTTAATAATTTACTTACATCCTTCGTGTAATTGAAAAATTGTTAAGTGAAATAATTGATAACAAAACTATGGACATATATTTACATTTAGAAATAAATTTGTACATTTGTATGTATTTTATGGTGGGAACTAGGGATGAGTCGATAATAATTTTTTTGATTCTCAATACTAATACCGATACTTTGAACCTACCAACAAAAAAGCCAGTAATTCAACAAATTATTTGTTAATAAATACAATCTCAGAATTATCTATAACACTTCAATTCTATGTCAAGCCCTTCTATCAGTGATCCATAATATCAGACATCATTAAGCTATCAAAAAAAATTCTAGAGTTTTGGTTAAAATCATCCCAACATTTAATCTGGATAGTCTATTACGAACATTTGCACTTACACCTATGCAAAGATGTCTTTGTTTTTTAGAATAAAGATTCTAAAACAGTGTGGCTTTGTTTTGGGATCCCAAAACGACATGGAACGTTTACTAACCTTTCCCAAACGACGACTTATGCCTGTAATAAACGTAATATTTAAATAATACAAAATAAAGGTAAAAGATCTGGAATAATTCAAATAAATTTTGCTTGGAATGTTGAGCCATTCCAGTTAACAGACAATAATTTCAAACTGTATATTTAATAAAAATATTTAAGCAGAATAAAACAGTAAACACTTAACAGTAGAAAACACTTGGTGCCTAGTAAGTCATAATTTAAATAAAACCTCTTCTAAACAATGAAATAACGTGTCATTTATTTGTTAGTTTTGAGTCAACTTAAACTTACAGAGTTACAAATATTTAAACAAGATTACCATTGTCAACAATTACAAAGCATATTTAAACAGAGAGTTTAGTCAGGTCTCTCCTTATCATTAAAGTTTTCTTTTTAACGCTAATGTAAACAATACAATTAGATAGTGTTGTGGTGCATGGTTAAGTGATATCAGGGTATGTAAATATTAGTTCAGGTAGAGATAAAACTTTCATTTCATTTGTTGTACTTCCTCGTTAGATTTTTAACACGTTCACATTTGAGACGTCAAAAAATGTAGCCTATTAATATCAGATTCTTATTCAAATGTTAGTAAAGTTAGTACCGGTATGTACATTATTTATTTAAAAGGTCATTATAATATATTCGGCCAACACTCAACAATTTTAAAATAATTATGTATACGGTAGTAATAATTTTAGTAACAATTACTAAATAATTAGAAATTTTATGTTAAAAAATTAAAAATATTTTTTCACATAAATTTGTACAAAATTAACTGTTAGAAACATGAAAGGGAAAACTTTAAAAAAATTCAATCCAAAAGAATGAATGAATAATGTATAGTAAAGTTCTTATTAAGTGGCCTAGTCACTTCAAGGTTTGTCACATCCCATATTATTGGCCTTCTTTCTCACATCCCGACCAAAATACTGTAGCTGAATGTTGTCAGATACCATAAAAATGTTTTTACATCATAATTATACTTTGATCAGTCAAAAATAACCTTACCCTGTGTTCTAACTTTATTAATGTAGCAACTTTATATCCAAATTAATAAAATTAATGTTGTCAAACTTTTTTAGCGGTCTATACTCACAATCCACAATGATTGAATGAAACCGCAAACAGAAGGAACAAATAACAGAACAATTTAATGAAAAGTTATGTTTATAGTACAGGTACAATAAACTTAACTTTTCATTAAATTGTTCTGTTATTGTTTTTTGTTCCTTCTATTTGTTCGGGTTTTCATTCAAATCATTGTGAATTTGTCGCCACAGTGCTCTTAAACCTTTGTAGTTATATTCACAATATAGATCTTTTTTTGTACACTTCATTTCATAGAAGTCACTGTATTTTTAACTTTTATGAAATGAAGTAGCTTAGTCTAATGTATGTATAATAGTAAAATGTCTCTTACAGGCTACAGGATGTTTATAAAACCATTCCAAAGCTTCAAAAGCTTATTTCCAACAAGAATAAAAGTATGTCCTAAAATGAACTTAACGCTTGTCAATTAGAATAGCCTAAATCAATAAATAAAAGACATTGATCAAATGATTTAACAGCTGTCATATTAAAATTTAACGTCAGAAATAAGAAAAAAAAAGTAACAATCTTAACATCGTAAAAGGATAGTTAAAGATAAGAATGAATAATTTTGTGCTTTAAGTTTAGGATTTGCATAAGTGATAGACCATGAATAATAATGTCTTAAAAATGATAGTGAACAATAAAAAATATATAAAAAAAAACACAACTGAGATGTATGCAAAACAGAACTGTTCTATTTATCAAACAAATTTTCAACAGCGAATCAGAGAGCGATCTTAGTAAGTTCCTTAGGAAAAACCTATGCAGGTTCTAAAAAGTTGGCTTCGCTTTTTCATTTCTTCATACTTTGCTTGGTATTCAAAGATAGTTGACATATTATTAAAAGATGCAATGATTTCATAACATTGTTGAAGTGTGCGGGAGTGTTCAATGTCTTGGACAAACAAAGCTGTTAATAGGTGTTTGTGACAGAGACAATTTGAAAGTGGACTGGGATAGATTGAAGTCTGAAGAAGTTGAATAGTTTTGAACATTTTCAAATCTATCACTTTTACATTATTAGAGACTTTAAAGGACTGAATATTTTTGGGTAATATATTGTAGTTTTTCATATATTTATATTATTTTTATAAAAATGTTTTTCTGTTTTATTTAAATATTGAAGTTTAATAAATAGATGGAGTGAAAGGTAAACTTCTACTAATTATTGATGTGTCACAAATTTTATGAAGCCAACCATTGCATATACTAACAGTCATTTCCTAGTTGTACAGAACCATAAAGACACCGAGATTAGAAACTTTAGAGGTTTTTTAATTGTGTATGATGAACCACGCCTTTTTGAAAGAAGGTAAGTGGAGTTTGATACTTTAATTGTGTAGCTAAACTAAGGAAGAAAGCTAAACAATGTCGCTGCTAAAATTAGGGCGTAAGCAATGATGCAGTCTACGGGAAGTGTTAGATAGATTTAAACATGTAAAAGAATGAATATATTATGGAAGGGGAATGAAACAGTATTAAAATTTTGGTCAGTACTTACTGTTGCAGAGATCCAATTTGCAATGCAAATTATCAATCAACTAACTCTACTCATTTAAAATTAGTAGCAATTTAAATTCTTCATTTGAAAATAATGTGAATATTATTTTTACAAATGGTATCAAGAGACAGAATTATTTTTCTTTTTTACTGTACCGAATGATAGCCTACTACTATTAAACTACCTGAAAAATGCACACTGAGGCCATCGATAAACATTCCAATGCCTTCTCAATAACATTGTAACTCCCCCCGTGCACCCGACTGTCACCCGATCCGATTTTAAGAAGTGGAAAGGAGGCAAACAGGGCTAGTTCCCTACTGTAGACCTATTTTCTGTTTTTAATTTTCTCCTCTTTGATTACGAGACACATTTTTAGAACCTACAAAATTTCTTATTTCTTCTTTGATCAATCTTTCTTTTAAATTCTTTTAATAATCTACTCTTATAGAGTATTATGCTTTTATAAAGCTTCCCAGTCTAAGAAAAAGACATGAATTTGCAAATTTCTTGATGAACCATTCTAATAGATTTAACATAATATAACACTAGAGCCTTAAAATAAAACAATCTACATTATTATACTCTTAATTAAATATAATTATTGGCAAAACATTTTTCTAAAATACAACATTGTACTTATAACGTCAATTAAATACAATTGTCCGTGCGGTTATATTGGGTACAAGGTTAACAGATAAAGTGTTTAAGGTTCTTTATGGTAAGTTAAGTTTGAAAGCATCACTTAAAATGTTAATTTTAAACATTACTAAACAGTCATCAGATAAAATTATACTTAAGGAAAAGTAAAACTTACACTTAAATTGTATACATAAATAATGTATTTGCCAACATTATATTATTTATATGCAATATTTACATGATTTATTTTTTCCTTATTATGGAATTTTACCAAGTACTGACTGTTGTCACACTTAATAAAATTCTACTTCATGGTTTTCAAATGTTTTGATAACCTGCAATCACGGGCGGATCCAGTCGGTTTTCAAAGAGGGGGCTGTCTCCTATCCCGGGGGTATAGAATAATTTTATTAGAATACAGTGCTTGAAAACATCTTTTTAGACTATCACGAGTACCCATTTTGAATAGGAATTAAAGATTATATGCTTTGCCCAAAAATGGATATTTATTATAACAAATTGTAGATAATAAATCATAGAATTGAACTGTATAGTTGAACATTTTAAATAGCCTTATTAGAACAACTAAAAACAAAACTCTCACAAACGTATAGTATACAGTTCCAGCCAGGCGGGAAAAGGTAACAGCTAAGGTAAGCCGTTGAAAATGTATATATTTCACGGAAATACCCGAATAGTCTCGAAACACTAAACCAGCTTTTACTTATATCAAACGAAAATATAGAACTTGCACTTCAAATCGATATAAAAATCATTATACAAATATATCGATTTGTAATAGATACATCGGTTGCAAAATGTTCTTTCTCGTTGGTTAAAAACTGTCCAATTGCAAGGGTATACAGAAAACTTCAAATCTAAGAAACTATAAGAGTGACGAATGATTGGAAGATTGTGGTAGAAATTTCAAATCTTGATGAATCCAAAGGTGTCCTTATCTTCTTCTCAAAACAAGTCTGTCTAACGGTTATGTGCCTTTAAAAAGTGACGAGTTTGAGTCTTTTGCTTGTGCTTTATCGTGTGGCATCAGTTTATTTAGACTACAATATTACAATGTTAATATACGTTTTAGAAGAAATTTGTAAATACAAAAAAGTTTTAAATATTTCCTTTCCAATGGTTTTTGTTTTATTGAGATTGGATAATATTTAGTGAGAGAAATATTTGATACAAGTTGTGTTGTCTGAGACAATTGAATACAATTGAGCAGTCTGCCACTTGACGATAAACAAAACAAAAATATAATAACCCAGCTCCTACAGCCAGCCCTAGATCCGCCAATGCCTGTAATTATACAATATTGTTCTAACCTGAATAAAATCATTAAACAGTTTGTATTGTTTTTAGTGATGGTTGGAACCAGCACAAGAACAAACATGAAATTAATCGTATCGTTTATTACTGATGATAGTAAACCCGATAGAAACAAGATAAATGTGCTCTTGATTACAACTGACGACAAAGGTTTTTAATATGTTCACCCTTGTGGCACAATGTTCATATTAGTACGCCTAAGTATAGGCTTTCAAAATGTTTGTTTCAAATGTTTCTACTTTCATGTTGTTATCTCTCGTTGGTTTGATATTGTTTAATAATTCAAATTGACAACGATTTTAAAGATAAACAAAAACTGTGATTGAAGGTATAGAAAGTGGAGGATGAAGTTATAAGCCATACTACTTGAACTATTCCTCTAGTGATTAGATAAAATTTGTAATTCTCTTCTTTGGTTGCAATATTAGTTTACAGTTTACAGTAGAATAAGTTACGAACAAAACAAAGAAATGTCTCCTCAGGGTATTTTAAATATTAGGTCTAAAATCATTGTGTAATAAATTATTTAAATACAAAACATGTTATGAATAAACTTGGCTGTAAAATAACAAATAAAAATGCCAAGTCCAAACACTTACGTTTGATTTATAATATTGGGATTGTCACAACTTATACATTGGGGTAAATATTAATGTAATTTCTAGGTATTTATTATGTGTTCAGAATAATTTGTTTTAGAGTTTAAAACTGTTAATAACTTATTATCATCAGTTACGATTGACTAATTAATATCACAAAAATTTAACAACCATCCTCGCCTAAGAAATTGAAACAAAGAAGGTATTATCATATTAATTTATGCTACGCAATATAAATTTGATATGAAAAACTAAGTTTCTCAAGTGAAGATTTAGAACTATTGCATGCTTAATAAATATTAGTTATCAGATGAAATAATAAAATACTTGACAGACAACATAAAGCAAAGATGATTGGAGACTTACCTCAAGCTTAGCACTGTTCTGAAATATGGTCTGAGCTTTATGTGTTAGCTGAGCAAAGCAAGAGCTTAAGGTTGACATTTTTTGACGGGCATTGTAAACCATTTCGGGTTCATCGCTGTCTAAATCTCCTGAAAATATATATTTTTAAAGCTTTTTCTTTTACTATGAGTCTCATTTTTTTGTAAGAAATAAATACAAATAATCTAAACTAATATTATAAATAGAGAAAGTTTGTTTGTAGGCCTAATATTTCGAAAACCATGTAAACGATTGGAATGAAATGCCTCCTGAGTGGTGTATGCTATGGTATCACAATATTTTATAAAGAAGGGGTTGACCAATGGTGGAAAAGTAAGAAAAAATAAAACAAACACTGTTACATTGTCAACTACCGGTATCAACCAAATAAAAGTATTGGGCTTAATGATTTTTTTTAAATGAATTAATTTTACAATGAACCCCAAACCACAAATAAGGAACAAAAAACAATAACAGAACAATTTAATGAAAATTTATGTTTATTGTTAAGCACATTTCGGCGTAAATTTACTATTCGACCCTAGGCTAACCTATGGCAACAGAAATGCAAGAATAATATTAAAAAATAGCCTAAAGGTTCTAACCTATAGTATTTAGTGACAGTATGTTTACCTCTATTCAACATTTAACAGTAGAATATGTAAAACAACGTCGTTGTCTGCAAAAATATCAGCATAGGGTTGAATAGTAAATTTACGCCCACATTTCAATGACATAGCATCATCCTCAGAGAGCTTTAACAATACTTTTTGGCTACTGCCAAAAATGAATGACTATCACATTCATTTGAATTTGACTTCTGAAGATATAATAATTTTGTTGTTGACTTGTCACCAAGTAATTTTAAAACTTTGAACACAAATTAATTACCTTTAGTTTGGTAGTGCATGATTTCAGTAAATATTGAGCTTAACTTAAGAAGATAATAATATTGATAGAATAAAACTTGGAACAAAGAATCTCACAATTAATACGTTAAACAAATAAAAGAGCACTGTGGCGACAAAATCACACTGATTTTAATAAAAACCCCGAACCACAAAACAAGGAACAAAAACTAAATTGTAAGTTACGTTTAATACGTTACCCAGTAACGCAGCACCCTGTGCAGTAGTGTTAAACCCCTCTGAATATGATATTGTAGGCCTAATATATAATCGAAATGTACATAAGGGTAACGTATTAAACATAACTTACAATTTAGTTGTTTAGTTATTGTTTTTGTTCCTTGTTTTGTGGTTCGGGGTTTCATTCAAATCAATTATATGTTTATTAATTCAAACGCGTTTTAACGACAAAGTCGCCATTTTCGGTGATGCACGAGCTACAATAATCAAAATGTAACTGTTATGTGACCATAGTGTTATGTTATAAACCTACTGTGACTAGAGGCTGTAAGTTAGAAGTTCAGGATAATTTTTTAATGCTTGCATTACGAGGTGTCCTGATGTAAACTTTAGCTGATTTCGTTTGTAACGCTTAAGTTTAACGTTAATAGCAATGGGGGTACAATATCACTACTATTAACTACTAATATAACTACGTTTTCAAGGTAGCCTAACAGATGGAAAGATATACAATCTTAGAACAATTCGATTTAGGAAGGTTATACTTAAGTTTCGCTGTCATTTTTTATAATATAAATATATTGTGAGACTAAACAAATTAATAAAAACTGTAATTTTGGACTTTATACATATCATAAGCCCAAAATTTCATGGAGGACATTCTAATTTTTAATGTTATTTTATATTTTGCTATCAACAATTTGACTAATGTAGTTATGACAACAAGCTGTAAGGAATCAATAGCCTGAAGAAGGAAATAATCATAACCTAAAACATCTTCATTTACTATATTATACACCACAGTAACTGAATGATTGCATGGCACAACAGACATTAAACTATTAAATGCACAAATTAAACACAAACTTGCTGTTAACTATCGTGTTCAAAGATAAATAACTAAACATGGGCCTAGCCTAGCCTAAAACCGACTAGTTAATGTTACCAAAATGTCAAAGAATGTACAAGGCAATGTATAATAATTTTTTATAAACAGAATTTATTTTAACGTACCAATTAGAAGATCTAAATCAACAAATGCTTTATCAAACTCTTTTTCCAAAATATCTAACCACCGAAAACTTTCTGCAGTCACTGCCATTTTGAAATGTCAAATCCAACAAATCCTCAACCTCAATTTCTAAGA
Source organism: Philaenus spumarius (assembly GCA_018207615.1). Taxonomy (NCBI): domain Eukaryota; kingdom Metazoa; phylum Arthropoda; class Insecta; order Hemiptera; family Aphrophoridae; genus Philaenus; species Philaenus spumarius. Next base: position 31,941 of record JAGFPH010010692.1, read on the forward strand.
TTGTCAACTGAACACTTCTATGCTGTATTGATCTCGTGATCAGACTTCAAAATTGTATTTTAGTTTGCTGTCTGTATAATTAGTATATAGTAGCTCTTGTTATTTTAAATTTCATATCAGTCATTATACAGTAATAGTATTTAATATGTTGTAATAATTAATTGTAAATAACTTTTAGGCCTGATAATTTAGATGATTATTAAAAAGCCTACATACTGCCTAATACCTTTTAATAAACACCAAATACTACAAAGTATCTGTTTACAAGGGGAATCAACTTCTTTAAAAGCGAATGTACGTACCTACGTACGTTCGTGAGTAACATAATTATAATGTAACAGCTGATTTCACCCATCATCTGTAAACCCAGTGTAGATTATAGTTTGGGGTTATGTTTACAAATTCAATCGTTATAATTTCTTGTGAAGTTGATTTTTTTTAAATATGAAATTTTTTATAGAACTAATGAATACTATAATATAAGTTATAATATTTGCTTTGAGGTTATAAACTATATATAAATACAACCTTTTATCATCAATATATATTTTGTTAATACAAATTTAAATAAGAAATAGGCCTAGCTATTCATTTAACAGCTGATTTCACCCATCATCTGTAATACTTAAACAAACCCAGTGTAGATTATAGTTTAGGGTTATGTTTAGGTAGACCTTAAAGTTGTTTGTTTTTTAAATTGTGTATTTCTAATGTGTATCTAATTAATCAGCCTGTGATTTTTCACAGGGGTTTACTAGTATACTATATAAACACACGGTACTATTTTTATACGAATAGAACAAATTTCAATTTTATGGTGCTATTTCATTTTTATTATTTATTTAATTACCAGATCAACAATAAACAACAAGGAAACACACAAATTAGAAATAGAGTACATAAAATTAAAATGTTCAGTTTGTTAACATGTTCACTGCTGAGGACGCATATGTGAGCTTGGTACTGAACACTATAAGAAGCGGCCGACGCACAGTACATTGCACGTCAACCCCTGTATTGGGAGAATTTAAATACACAGTGCATTGTGTGCTACGCACGCCAATTTTAAGCCAATGCTTTAAAATATTAGTGATTATTACGTAGAAAGGTTCAAAAATAAAAAAATAAAGTAATTTCTACTCATTTAGACTATAAATATAAAAAGTCAGCTCTTAGCATAGCAAATACAAAATTTGCTTAGCAGTGAACGTGTTAAGGAGTACCCTCCCCTCCTTCGGCAAAAGGAGTCCAGGAATATTTTTGACCTCCCCAAGAAAATGTTAAAAATTTGGGACTCCAATTTGGCTGTTCAGGTGAAATATTAACCAACACAGCATTGAGTCTGTACCTTTACACTGTCAGTGAATACACAAAGACCTATAACACTCCTAGAGGCCGCACCAAGTAGTGACCCAGCAGCTCATACTTGAACTCTTAAAAAAAATAAAATAAGTATATGTAAAATCAAATGGCACATAACATTTAAACCTATTTTAGTGCTCATCTTTTTAAACAAAAATACCTGACTATAATTAATATTATACATATTTTTCTTTCCCTGGGAGCTAGGGGGGGGGGGGGCACGGCCCCCCTCTTTTCATAGGTATGGGCTCCCATGAATGGAGTGCAGAAATTGTTTCCTCCATTCCTTGTGGGCTGTCTTTGTTTTTTTAGAGGTTGACGACTCGAGATGCTGATTGGTAGGATTCCCTTTGTTCCAATATGCAAGTGCATACATTGCATTTATGGAGCCTTTCAGAGATACATTCCAGTCTTTATGCTTAATGCTGTATTGCTAATATTAGCCTCCTCTTTGAGTGTTTGCAGTGATTTTATTTTGTCCTGTGAAAAACTTATATACATTTTGTTTTGTATATTATACATTGACGATACTCTGCAAGACCTGTGCATCATCCTGACGTTTGCTTTGGGAAGTATTACATCGTTCCTAAATTACTACGAACACTTCTTGGTATGCTTTGGTAATATTGTTTTATTTATTTATATACAGAGTGGAACAAAGTGTTAAAAACTTCGGGAAGTGGTTCTATAGGTCAAAATAAATAGAAAATGATGAATAATATTTTTTCGAAAAACGCTTCATTTTCCAAATATCCACCATTTTGTTTCTTTTACTAAATAATTAATATCTAGAGAACGGTTTAACCGATTGAGTTCAAACTTTACAAAAATTACATTTGAGGACCTGAAGTAAATTATGATCTAAGTGCCATTTTTATAATTTTTCAGTTTTATCTGGAATCGTAATCGAAATGCTAAGCCTGTAAAGGTAAATAGTGATCTACCGGTATGTGTCAAATGCTTCTCTGTTAGTTGTGAACGTTTGCTAAGAGATAGTGTTGGCTGTATATGCTAGGCATGTTCTAAAAAGAAAATCTCACTGTTCTTAAAACATTGAAATAGGCACTTAGACCCTAATTTACTTCAGGTCTTCCTTTATTATTATAAAAATAAGTTAAATAGAGACATACATAGAGCCTAAGCTTGATGAAAACGCCCGAAACCAAATTGGAATGAATGCTGTTTTCTTTCCTTCACGTTTTCCATCTGTTTTGCGGGAAGGAGGCTCAACAACAACCTATCACTTTCCTTCCGTATTTAGAAGAAAACGGAATCGTAATGCAACGGAAGGAAAAAAACAGATGGTGTAAACCTACACCAAGGCGAGGTTATAGAGCATTTGCCTCGTCTACGTGTGGTACGATATGATTGCAATTTGAGCGTTTATACCGCTTCGCTTTCCTCCGATCTGATCAACGCTGTACAGAACTAACACTAGCAGTTGTTAATACGCCTTAACAAGTCAATACGTTGATTGATATTATTTATGAAATCCGCCTATTCCGAATTCCCGCTAAACCGAACAGTGTTTGGTCCCAATTAGTTCGGAATAGCGGGACTCTACTGTAAATCAATTTTACTCATCGTGGAAAGGATTAAAATAAAACAAAATGTGCACTTTGAAATTTTGGAATTGCATGGTTACTCCAGAATAAATAAATGTAGACTGTATGATCATCTATTTAATATATTATATTTAAAAAATCAACATAAGAGTAATAAATCTTTGTGTTTCATGTATAACATGATTATTCAGTAATCTTTGTTGTGTCTATTTTAAACTGACTGAACTTTTGTTTAAAATAGCTGCTTTACAATCACAATAAATCAATAGTAGCTTCTTTAAAGTCAATCAATCAATTTTTTAATGGCATTTTTTAACTAACAGATTTTATGCTTAAAGTTTACAAAATTACAATAATTATATATTATATTATACATATTTTTATTTACAAATATAAATAATATACATAAATAATCTATTGATAATTTGTAAAAATAAAACATTTTGAATTATATAATCAATAATATTAATGTAACAATTAATTAATACAGTATATAAATATTAATAATAAGAATAAAATAAAACACTGTAAATTACAATTTTATTCTAGTTTTCCAGTAGGACAGCCTACATTAATTTTAAAATGTACAACAATTATGTAGATTTAACAAGGCAAACGGGTTACACAATACATTAGTTATAATTATTTGAAAGTCAAATCAATTTTAAAGTTGAAATAAAATTTCTAACTTTTACAAACAATTTTAACGAATTACAATGCAGTTATATTTGTACCAAAATATGGAGAGGGAAAACTGTCAATAAAATTTCAGAAGAGATAACAAAATCAAATAACACTATTTCTATCAGCATGATCAATCGTACATAGAAATTAAAAATATGTACTGAAACTATTTTATAACACCAAGATCTTTATGTGCTGCACATAATTATGAAACTTGAGTGAAAACTATGTTGTTTATTAGTATACAGGGTGTTTACAAACTCCCTGGAAATATTTGGTGTATTTGTTCCTTAGGTCAAGACAATCAAATAACGTCATATAAATATGGGTCTGACATGCCTAGTTTTCTGTCTGTCCGTCTATTTGTGTTTTTTACAAATTATTTTATAACTTGAGTACTACTTTAGATAGAAACTTCAAACTTGGCACGAACGTGTACCTTGGTAGGTCAAACAAGTGTATGAAATTTCGTTACGATATCTTAAACAGTTTCAAGATGGCGGCCATTTAAAATCTTTGATGATAAATTTCATGAAAACCGTAATTTTTGTAAAAAAAAATACCAGTAATAAAAAATGTAGAATTTTAAGACGAACAAAATCATACTTTATTTGCTACGATCGGATAATAAATAACTGAGTAATGAGACATGTACTGAAATAAATATCATACAAAATTTGCGCTAAACAACAATTTGCCGTGTTCAGTTGTTACATAATTAGGTAAATGTCTCATTACTCAGTTATTTATTATCCGATTGTAACAAATAAAGTATGATTTTGTTCGTCTTAAAATTCTAAATTTTTTATTACTGGCAAAATTTTTTTATAAAAATTATGGTTTTCGTGAAATTTAACATCAAAGATTTTTAATGGCCGCCATCTTGAAACTGTTTAAGATATCGTAACGAAATTTTATACACCTATTTGACCTGCCAAGGTACACGTTCGTGCCAAATTTTAAGTTTCTATCTAAAATAGTATTCAAGTTATAAAATAATTTGTAAAAAACACAAACAGATGGACAGACAGAAAACTATGCATTTCAGACCCATATTTACATGTCGTTTTTTGATTGTCTTGACCTAAGGAACAAATACACAAAATTTTTCCAGGGAGTTTGTAAACTCCCAGTATAGAAATGTTTTTTCTGATACTGTAGATTTACTGGGCTGATTTAATAATTTTGGTGTCAGATAGACTTTTTAAATATTTTCTCAAAGAGTGATTTTCTTACTAAAACAAACAAAAATCTTTCCTAAAACCCATTGTGTAGAAATACTAGGATAGTCCTAGAGTCTACTTTGTGGTTTACGCAAGCATTTACTAATATTGGCATAACTTTTGAATGATTTAACATAATCTAGTGAAGTTTTGTTACTAACAAATTGTCGGAACATACAATACTGTACAAATATTTAAAAAAAATTTGTATCTTTTTATCGTTTTTCGAGAAAAAATTTACATTTTTACTGCATTTTTTATGAGCGTCTAGGCGGCATATATTTTTGGTACTTGGTTATCTTTGAAAAAAATGGACAAAATTATAAGAAATTAACAAATCGGTTACTAAATGACATCTCTACAATACAAAATTACATCAACATAGAAACTGATTCTGAATTTGATTCTAACTAGCTAAAGATGAAGGTAAAAAAGTAAAAATTTACATAATTTTTTCCTGTATATCTTGGTTAGATTCCCCCCCGGTAACATCACTATTCTCCTTATTAAACTCAGATCTAAGCGGCTTATCCACTTCACTAAAAACTACTTTTTCTTCAACTTCTCAACTTTAAATAACGTACAAAAGTAACAAATAACTAAGCACAGCCTAAAACAACCACAATGAAAATTAAAACAGCTGAACCGACGGCAATTGTTGAACAGATGGAGCCACTGCACAGTTACGATGGAGGTTGAATTAACAAATAATTTTGAGTATTTCTTTTCATAAATTGTACAACATTGAATACTTTTTGAATAATATGGATCTTTTTAAAAAGTTTTATGTAAACAATCCCAGTATGTAAAAATTATATACTTTTGTTTGTACTTAACCTATTATACGGAGGCCACTAATTTTAAGCTAGATTACTGCAACAAAAATGCAAGCATTAAAAAAAAATAGCCTGAAAGGTACTAACCTATAGTCTTTAGTCACAGCACTCATCAGTATTCGGGCCGGTGATCGTTTGGCGTTTTGTTAGGGAGTTGTCGGCAATGGCTTTAGGTTAGTACTTTTCAGGCCATTTTTTTAATGCTTGCATTTTTGTTGCAATACAAAACAACTTACGTAATAGATGTTGCTAACTTACATTAGTTTTTTTTTAATCTTAAAACGTCTAAAAATAGTAGCCTCAGTATATTATGTAAGTACCCTTTTGTTTTTCTGAACAGTTCGTCTTTTTAGCAAAAATACTAACATCCGATATCTTGGAAGTTGGTCTCTAAAGGATTAACTCTTAGGCGAGTTAGGCTGCTCTCTAACATTGTTTTTTCTAAAAGTCGGTTCTTTGACAATTATTAACGAATTTCCATAGGAAATATGAGGTATTGCAGTGACCCTTATGGTGAGACCTGAGGTCGGGAGTAGTAAATGAGCATTGATCATGTAACAACACGTTTTGGGGTGTCTTTAAAATTTCTATTTATATATATATATATATATATATACTCACACACGTTAGTAGTGCAAGTCGCTCGGACAAGTTTGTTAGCCAAAAAATCCAACATCCTGAAGCACGTTTTTTGACCGGAAGTAACTATTTTTTTTAGATTTTTCGTACTAGAATGAATTTTTTTTAGGGTTTTATAACTAAAAAAATTTAGGATCTTATTCTACAAATTTTGTTTTTTTACACGACCTTATATAGCTCGCTTGGTTCCCTCAAAATCGATCAAAACGTAAACACCATAAAAGTACTGCGTTTAAATCCACATGGGGGATTTTACCGTGAGGTCATCTTCTGGTCCGAGTC
>JAGFPH010010693.1:27823-38524 GCA_018207615.1 Philaenus spumarius
TGGGGGTCAAAGTTACTAAATCACGATTTCTCTAAAACTACTGAACGGATTGGAATGATATTTGGTATGTAGCTTCCTCTAGGGCCATAGGTGCTCACTAAGAAAGGTTTTAAAAAAATTCTAAATTTTAGGGGTGTTTTGGGGGTCAAAGTTACAAAAAAACACCGAACGTTAGTATGTAGCTTCCTCTGGGGCCCTAGGTGCTCGCTAAGAAAGGGTTTAAAAAAATTCGATATTTTAATGGAGGTTTTGGGGAGTCAAAGTTATTAAAAATCCCCATAAGAAATATGTAGTGTAATATATTTATTGATATAATATATTTTTTGTTAATATACATTCAACTTTGATTTGTCTATCCGTGCGAAGCCGGATCGGGCAGCTAGTTTATTATATAAGTAAATTGCAAGTGAAAAAAAATGGATCAAGACAGAGATTCGAACCCAGGATCATTACCCATTCCGTGGTAATGCTCTACAAACTAAGCCACCCTGATCACACCAGATATTGGTTGAGGTTATCTCTTTTGTAGGGTTTACTGCAGTTTTTGAACTAATAGAGTGAATACGTCGTATTAAAACAATATGAAAACAATCCAAGTTCTATTTGCAGCATACAGTGGTGTTATTATTGTTGTTTCATACGGAGTATTGAGTCTATTAGTTTAAAAAATGCAGTACACCACTCAAGTGAGATAACATCGATAAACATCTTGTGTGATCAGGATGGCTCAGTTTGTCGAGCGTTTCCACCAAATGGTAAAGGTCGTGGGGAAGTGTGTAAGCAGAAAAATAGTTACAAAATAAAAATAACAATTATTTATTACATCTATTACTGCTGCAAAGGAGAATGTTTAATCTAACTAAACATATTTTCTTGAAATTTTTCGAAAACAAAGTGCAATAGATTGATAGTTGTCAGGCTTCTTTAAATCTAATGTCATGTAAACAGTTCTTCTAATTTTATAAATTAAGTTCACCAAAGAATGCAGTTGAAAAATAACGTGTGACTTATTTCATTTCTTTTGATAAATACTGTCACACTACATAGCCCAGTCGGTATAGGTTACAACTACCAGTAATTTGTAATAAGGCTGAATTTTTTTTATAAGTACATTGAAGTATGTAGATTAACATAAAAAAAATTTACCAGTCTATCGATTTCCCAAAGTCGAAAAAAATCGATTATCATTTTTTCTTTCGATTATCCTTAATATTTCGAGCTGGGATGAAGATAGAGGAAAATAAAAAATACCACCGTGTAGGGAAGGTATTTTGCAACAAAAAAGGTCATATGTATTTATTTCGTCCGAGCAATGGTTTGTCTGGAAAAAAATCGATAATGCAGGTATGTATTTTGCAGCAGGGGAAATCACTAAAAGGGGACATCTTATTCATATATGAAGCGTTGGCTCATTCTAAATTGGCCGAATTTTAATATATCGAATTGAAAGTTGACATAGGAGTTAAAATATATATTTTAAACATTTATGCTGAGTCTCAGCTTGTTATCTTGAAAATGACCTGATCTAGGAGTCAATTTCGATTATCAATTTTAGGAGTACCGGACTCACGAACTAATTTCAATCTATTCCAGTTTCGTCAATTTTTGGAATATCAACATCAAATTTGTTTTACAAGTTGAGTACACCAGTACAAATATTCTTAGTAAGTATGAACGATTTTTTTCATGTTATTTTTAAAAACGAGGCGCTTGAAAATGGTCTTCTGTTTTACCTATCTCGTTTTTACTATAACACCTTTGGATTCAACGACTCTATTTTCGACATTTTTGAACATATCGATTTAAAAATTGGTACAGAAGTTAAAAACACAATTTTCTTTTGCTATACTTATTTTAAAAACTATATTTAAAAAATTGACTAATCTGCAGCCGATTAACTCAAGCGTTTTGATGAAAAATCTAAAAAGGTCTAAAATTATACTTTTTTAAGTTACTTGTGCTTTGAAAAGTAAATAATAAAAAAGGTTTATACTCCTTGATCTTGTTTGAATCTATATATTTAACTTGTGAAAAAAAATTCAGGTTGATATTTTGAAAATTTTCTACACTGGAGCTGTTTAAAATGAATTGGTGGGTCCGGTACTCCTAAAATCGAGAAACCCATTAATAAGTCAAGTGGCTCTAGATCGGGTAATTTTCAAGATAACAAGCTGAGACTCAGCATAAATGTTTAAAATATATATTTTAACTCCTATGTCACGTTTTAATTCGATATATTAAAATTTGGTCAATTTAGAATGAGCCAAAGCTTAGTATATGAATAAGATGTCCCATTTTAGTGATTTCCTCTGCTGCAAAATACATAACTGCATTATCGAATTTTTTCCAGACAAACCATTGCTCGGAGGAAATAAATACATATGGCCTTTTTTGTTGTAAAATACCTCCCCTACACGGTGGTATTTTTTATTTTCCTCTATCTTCATCCCAGCTCGAAATATTAAGGATAATCGAGAAAAAAAAATGATAATAGATTTTTTTTCGACTTTGGGAAATCGATAGACTGGTAAACTTTTTTTTATGTTAATCTACATACTTTAATGTACTTATAAAAAAAAATTCAGCCGTATTGCAAATTACTGAAACTTTTGGTCTAAATTTACCTCTACCGACTGGCCTAACAGGGATGTTTTGGTGAACACTGTCAAAGTGTACCTCTTAACCCTTAAAATGTGAAACAAATCAGTGTTAGAACTGATAAAGCTGACAGTGTTCAGGAAACAGCAGTAGAGTAACAATAAATAAGAATTGCAATGACTTTTCACAATATATGTATACATAATTTATCTGCATTTCAAAAAGTTAAAATTATTAATAATATAAATTTTTTTTACAAAATGTATAACACATTATACTTACCAAACGTTCACAGCTATCTGGTAAGAAAGGTAATAATGTTTGAGAGGTTGTTTTACCACATCCAGAGCCAATATCCAGAACGAATTCCTCATCCTTCCATGTGAAATATTTTGTAAACCGGTTTAAAACATCAATTGTAGCTTCCAGTTGGAGTGAGTGATTTTCACTGTAGGTTTTTGGATCCTTGAACATCTAGTACACATAAATAAAATGGGATAAAATATGGTTTTCATTATCCATACTATATACTAAAAGTTGGAACGCTTTTTTATTAAAATTTAAATAAAAAAGTACTTATTCAATGGTGATGATGTTAAGCATTCTCTTCTAAGTAACTTCGGCTGTTGGATCTTATCTGAGAGTGAAGAAAAATATAATACGTAATGGTTGGAATTATGGTACAAAATATTTACCTCTTTATTTATTGTCATATAAAAATATCTTTAATGTAATTAAAAACAAAATTATTTGAACTAGAAAAAACAATAATTTTATCCATTAACACAGTAGGACTTCACAACCATAACTCACTTTTATGGTATTGTTTAATAAACCACGATTGAACCACTATTTTCAGAAATTGAATAAGGTTGAGTTGATTATCTATTAAAAAATGGTATATACAGGGTGATTCAGTAAAGCGTAGCGGGCTATGCAGATTCAGATTCTAAATGCAAAAATAAGTCGAAAATGTAAAATAAAATTTTTTCGATTTCGGCTTATTTTAGCCGTAATCCGCCATTTTGCTTTTTGTAAACTCGCTGTAACTCTGGAAATAGATAAGATATCGACTTCAATTTTGGAATAAGCATTTTGTATGTTACGATTAACCAGTGTACCAATCACAAAGAATTTATTTTTATAATTTTCAAAATGGCGGCCGTTACAAATTTTTTACGTGGAATATCTTGAAAACCGTTAACTTTACGAAAAATGTACAAGAAACAAAATATTTTCCTTTTTTAACGACAGACAAAATGCTTTTTTTGTAGTTTCAGTAGGTCAAAGGATAACCGAGTTATCGACAAAAAACATAATTTCTTGGTAATTGTCTACAACAACCAAAATTAGCCTAAAACCACATTTTTTAAAATTGAACAATTTGTGTAGTTATTTTTCTAGCGAGCTATCAGATTCTACATGCAAAAGTAAGTCGAACATGTAGTATAAAACTTTTTCGATTTCGGCTTAGTTTAGCCGTAATTCGCTTGTAGACAATTACCAAGAAATTATGTTTTTTGTCGATAACTCGGTTATCCTTTGACCTACTGAAACTACAAAAAAAAGCATTTTGTCTGTCGTTAAAAAAGGAAAATATTTTGTTTCTTGTACATTTTTTGTAAAGTTAACGGTTTTCAAGATATTCCACGTTAAAAATGTGTAACGGCCGCCATTTTGAAAATTATAAAAATTCATTATTTGTGTTTGGTACACTTGTTAATCGTAACATATAAAATGCTTATTCCAAATTTGAAGTCGATATCTTATCTATTTTCAGAGTTACAGCGAGTTTTTGTAAAAAAAACAAAATGGCGGCTTACGGCTAAACTAAGCCGAGATCGAAAAAATGTTATTTTACATTTTCGACTTATTTTTGCATGTAGAATCTGAATCTGCATAGCCCGCTACGCTTTACTGAATCACCCTGTATATTTCATTACCTAAAAATTACAAAAAATAAATTGTAGTAAATGTTTAAGAAGTTGAAATGTTGATTATAAATGATAAATAACAAAACACAATGTTAATAACTAGTGTTAATTTATATTATTAGATTAACGGTATTCTTTATTTTAAAATTGTTTTAAAACTTGTAATTAAAATTAGTTTCAGAAATTTTAATAACTAACTGTCATATATTTCGTGAACTTGCGAAAAATTAAGTTCCGTAACGTAACTAAGAGTTAAATAAATACAGTAACTGTAAAATTTATATTGGTAATAATAAAATATCATTAGAAATTAAAACTATTACATTTTTACAAATTATTAAACTATTATTACGGTTCACATCCAAGATTATTTGTACCACTTACTATCACTTGCTTTTTAAAAACATAACTACTTGCCTACTTTCAATTTGACACGTATTCATTAATTTACATGCTATGCCATTTTTCTAGAAGGATCAGATTAACTCAATTTTCTATTAGTAGGTATTAATAAAATCTATATTTAGCAAACATAAGTTGTGAAATAACAGCCTACAGTTTCATGAAATAACCCTTAGTTCATTTGAGTTAGTAGTTCTTATAAAAGAATAAAATACCGGTACAGTAAGTTACTGAAAAATAGTAACTTCTTTTGTTTTGACTAAGAACAATTTTATATTTATTCTTGACATCAGATTTATAATTTACCAAACATTTCTGTGAAGGTTTGGAAGAATTTAAAATTGTAGAAAACTTCAAATAATTTATGAGTGTGTTAGAAAAATGCAATAAATTAGCTAAAATGTGTACATGCAGTCATGCTGCAGTTCTGTAAAATGGGGAAAATGTGGTATTTGTCTTACTGATGGCATGTTTGTAACAATAAAAATCTTTAACTTTCAAATAAAATGTCATTTTTAATGTTATGCTTGTAATCTGGAAACAATGAGTTATTATTTTAAAATAATAAATACATTTTTTTTTGTGTTAGTAAGAAAATAGTGTAATTTACTTATTTTAATATAAAAGATAAAATATTCAGTTCTGTTAATCTTTTCTACAAATTTATTTTATATAGTTGATATAGAAAAATCTGATTGTTTTTAAAACAAAATAAGTTTCAAAAATAAACTTCGAGCATTTGCATTTATTTGTAGTACAATTTTAAAACAACAATTTATGGTACTCAGATTTTCACTCACTGCAACACAGATCCTTCTATTAATAATGCCGCCAGTTCTCTGATTCCGATTGCACTAAACATTTGCTATATTTACTGTCTTTATAATAATGAGAATTGCTTTTTTCAAATTTACTACTCAGCAATTACATTTTAATTACCAGGAAATATATTTGCTGTCAAGTATGCAAATCCTATATGACCTCGACCTTTGTGTAGTTAATATTAGTTTTTATAATTGATTAGTTTGTTTATTTCCTAACACTTTGGTTTCTTTTATAAACTACAAACCACTTAATCACGTGGTTAGAATACTGTAGTCATAGGCAGAAAAGTTAGTGGTGTTAAGCAAATACAAATTTTAATAAAGGTAATATGTAAATTACTTTATATAAAAGTGAAGAAATGATACACACATTGTGGTTAATTCGGGTGCATCAGTAACTAAGCCTTCTAAATAATAGTAAAAAAAATGATGTACAAATCTCAGTTTAATATTTACAAAATTTTACTGCCTTTTTCTAGAACATTTTATTAAACGCTCAACTAGTAAATTATAGATTAAGTTAGTAGATAGTGTGTCCTGTTTCTAGAAAATATTTAATCATTATATTACTAATCTCCAATTAACTGTAATTTGTGGTTAATTGGAGGAAAGATTTAAAAAATATTGTGATCAATTAATTTTGTAATTCTGAGGTTAACTGTTTACACACTGTTTTCATACTCACTCCTTTGGCTAGACTTACGTTAAAATATTTTATATTTGAAATGGACAAAATATAAAGACACAAGGATTTTAACGATACTAAAATAGAGAAGATAATGAAGAATGTTTAAGTTAGTATAAATATATGTATCTGAAACAAATAACTGATGTTACAACAGCACAAAAAAGTTTCAAATCAAACAGAGACAACTTAAAAATGTATTAATTTAAATATTGAATTGGTTAATGTTGGGACATTTAAGATAAAGTAAATTTAATAGCTGATTAACTCTTAATATAATGTTATAAAAACTAAAATTAGTCTAAAGGTAAATGAAAAAAGAAAATAATTATAGATTTTTCTTAAAACTAGCCCTTAGAATTTAAGAATTTTATTTAGAATACCTTTTTTAATAAAGCATTTTTTTGTGGCCGGTATTCTAACCTATACTTATATTACATACCGGTACCATTATATCTATATATCAATTCCGTAAGCCCAAATTTGCAAATGAAATTGTGAGCGAACGGTAGGTCGTAGAAAGCTGGGACAGGTCTTATTTTAGAGGTCTGGACATGAAGTTTTGGGGGAAAATATTAATTTTTGTTAGTTGTGTCACGAAAATTTGTTACGGAATAAAATGATTACCATTTAAATAGCATGGGAATATATAGGTGTAAATCAAGTGATTTTAGTGTTAAAAACAGGTGATTGTATATAAATTGGAAAATTCAGCTATCAGAACAACACCTGAATGTGCAGTTTTGTGATGTGTTTTGTTATTGTAGCTGTGTTTTTGTTTCAAAGTGAGAATTAAAATTGCAGCTTAGGCTATATGATTAAATGCATTATAAAATTATTACAACTGTACTTTTTTACTGTAATGAATAACGCTGGAAGACCACCTCGCAAAGGTAGGCCATCACGAAGAGGTATTACTCCTAGGAATATAGCCTATATATAGCAGCTATTGCCCCTACAAGCCACTAGTATTCTTCTAAACTGTTGTACATTGTATAAACCAGTCTTACATTGAATACACTTAACACACTATTAGTACTTAAGAAATAGAGATTATGTTATTTTGTCATGTTGACAATTTGTGAGAGTTTTACCAATAATAATAGGATTCAAGAAAAGCTAACCAGCTACTTACTGCCAATAGCCAATAAATTATCATGAACTGTGTAAATACAGGGTGGCTGCTAACGAGTGTTGAACAATTTTTGTGAATAATCTACTCTTTGAAAAAAAGAAAACATACATTGCATATATAATTTTGTTTACTAGTACCTAAACATTTAAAATTCCATGACATTTAAACTAACTAATACTATAAAACTGTTCAGTACTTATTTCAGCAAACAATGATATTTGTATTCAGGTCTAAGTGCTCTTTGAAAAGCAGGACAAATAGAAGCTTGTATTACATTATGTGAAAGCTTATTTGCAAAGGAGGTTTTTTTACATTTAATGCCTTCCAAACTATAAGGTAGATAGATTGATTAAATAGTTTTATCTTCTAGTAAGATTTTATACACCTACTAAAAATGCCAACTTTAAGAGATACATTTTAATATTATTTAACATTATGACACTTTGATTATTTTAATTATTCTACATTTATATAGGCACGTGCCTTTTACTAATTATTATGCTCAATATTATGATTACAATAAAATTTTGATAAATCTTAGTAGAGTAGTCTTTTCGAAAACAAATTTGTGAACAGGATGATATTCTTAATGTCATCCCATGAGTGCAATTTATAAAAATGTTTGGAATCCACTAAATAATCTAACTAAGGCTAAAGTGGGCAAATAAACAATTTTGAAAAGGGTAAAAGGTTTTAAAGTCAAGCATAAATATTAAGTTGTTTCCATTATGAATAATTCATTTAGTTTCATTTTAAAATATTCTACCATATTTTATTAATATATAAATATATGCTTTTATTATTATGTATTAAACTAATTTAATATCAATGTATCAAATACTTACAGTGGTCTATAAATCTTACAGGTTTACCAAATGAAACTATTTTGATTTAAAACTAAGGACTTTGTTTCAATTGGTTTTAAACCATAATTACTTTAATAAAATATCAAGAAATACTTTCTAATGTGTTTTTGATTATTATTGAAAGGAATAAATCCTAGTAGGGGTGGGGGGTTGTTAATACTAATGATGAGTAGTGCCATTGACTATATAAGCATTAATTAATACTTATATAGTCAATGGTAGTGCATCTGATATAATTATTGACAAATAATGATTTTCAAAATAGATTTAGATTTAGTGAAAGTGTATCAAACGAGATAAAAATGCAATAAAATACTAATGATAATTGCAGTTGTGCTGAAGATGCATTCATATTTTTTCATTATCTATATTTATAAAAGCCAAATACCATTGACTCATTGACTCACTGACTCATCACAGTTTCTCCTAAAACACGAGGCCTACAAACATGAACTTTGGCACTAATACTCTTTATAGGCTCTAGACGCGCACTGAAAAAGGGTTTCCGAAAATCTGAAATTTTAGGGGGTTTGGGGGGTCAAAGTTACTAAATCACGATTTATCAAAACCTACCGAACGTATTGGAATGAAATTTGGTATGTAGCTTCCCCTAGGGCCATAGGTGCTCGCTATGAAAGTTTTTGAAAAAATCGAAATTTTAGGGAAGGTTTGGGGGGTCAAAGTTACTACAAAAAACTACTGAACAGATTGGAATGAAATTTGGTATGTAGCTTCCTCTAGGGCCATAGGTGCTAACTAAGAAAGGGTATGAAAAATTTCGAAATTTTAGGAGGGGTTTGGGGGATCAAAGTTACTAAAATCATAATTTCAGATCTTTTATTATTATGAGCTTTTATTATTTAAGATCTATATATATAAAAGCAAAATACCACTCACTGACTGAACACTTAAAAAGAATACAATTACGTTAAAAAGACTGAAAATACCAACCATCACGGGCAACGCCGTACGGGTCAGCTAGTCAAATATAATAACGGGAAATGTGGAGATTTTTATTAACACTAAGCAGACCATTTTACTCATTGAGCGAAAAATGTCATAACTCCAGAAAATGTTCAGGTATTTGATATTTTAATTTCATGCATCAAATTTGTTTACTATGAGATTTGAATTTTAACATGGTTTACTCACAAAGCATTTAAATTTGTAGGTTTTATAGATAGCTGGTTAGGAATTTTAAGTACACACAAAATTAATAAACGGTATCAGTTAACTGACACAAACTTTCTCCCAACTTACTGTAGTCAAAATAATATTGTTTTTAATCATTTTATTTACTACTTTTTAGAACAAAACAAAAAAATAATATTCTACCTACGTCAATCGTATAAAAAAGTTATTGTCCCAGGCGGGATTCGATCGCGCGACCTTTGAATTACTGGCCGTCTTCTCTACCGTTGTGCTATCCCTTGCGGCCGTTGCTGTGATGCTAGATTGACAACATAAACTTGTTTATTTTTTAACATTTCCCCATAATTATGAAACGCCGAAGTTTTGATAAAAGCGGATGGTGTCATTTTGTTTGGCATCTTAAGCACTATAAATACTGAAAATTTGATGAAAATCGTTAGAGCCGTTTTTGAGAAATCTGCATTTTTGTCGTTTTTTATTGGTTTTTAGGGGTAAATTACCCTTAAAAATTAAAAATTCCAAAAAATGAAAAAAACGCCTGGAGATATTAGGGTTTAGTACATACATACCAAATTTCATGAAAATCGGACCAATAGTGTCCCCTCTGGTCGTGTATACATACTGACACACTGACAGACAGACACCACGTTAAAAACACTTTTTTGGGTTCAGGGAGCACCAAAACAAAAAATTCCACTAAAAATATTTTTGGGTTCAGGGAGCACCAACACAGATAATTGCACTAAACCATTTTTTGGGGTTCTGGGAGCACCAAAACAGATAATTCAACTGAAAATTCAAATTCGAACGTTTTTACGAAAACAATACTTTCTCCATATACTACGTATAGGGTGGAGAAAGTAAAAATGTCAATTTAATTTTTTAAAGAGAATGTGCAAATATGTATAGGTAGAAACATTACTAATTAATTACCTTGTTTATGAGGTGATACTGCCGAACAATCCTTAATGTTTATGAAATATAGTCTATTACCACTTCATATGAAGCGTTTCGACTATCATTCGGTCATTCTCAATAATAGACTACGTAAAACACTTAACAACACAAAAGAGTTCACATTTGAAATTGCACATGTACGGGCGAC
>JAGFPH010010694.1:0-12101 GCA_018207615.1 Philaenus spumarius
TGTTCGTATAAAAAGCTTATGTTTGTTTACATGTATTACCATAGCAACATTACTTAGCAAATTTATAATCACTTTAATACTCTTCAAAACCAACAGCTTTTTAAGGTTAGATTGAAAAACTATAAACAAACACAAATAAAAATGCTTACAGAATTATAATTCAACTCAAACATTGGTTATTAAATACCTATATAGGCCTACTTGGAGATATGCTGCTTAAAATATTGTTTATATAAAATATATCATAACTATGAAGTTTTTAATACTTTTCAAAACATATTTTCGCTATCAATAATAATAATAACAAACAAATTATTTGACACCATGCATAACCATAAACACTCACGAGTTTAAACATATTATATTGAAAACTAAACAAACAATCTGAATTAAACTAAATGCCATTAAAATATCACATTCGTAGCTTTATTTTGATATGTATTTGTATATTTAAATACTAAACAATATCTTATACTAATTAGGCCTATACATTTAAAATTACAAACTCTATTTGAACCAGTTTGTTACATCCTAAATTAACGCTGATGTTACAAAGTGATTCAAATATCTTTTCTACGACCCCCAGCTAATTTAAACCCTCGCTAAGAAAGGGTTAAAAGAAATTCAAAATTTTTGGGTGGTTTGGGGAGGGGGTCAAAGTTGCTAAAAATCATTATAAGAACGAATTGGAATGAAATTTAGTACGTAGCTTCCTCTAAGGCCGTAGGTGCTCGCAACATTGTCAATGAAATTAAGTGAAAGTCAAACTTAGTAAAAACCATAAATTAAAAAGATATATTTAAAGCTTTTTCATGTTAGATAGTAGTTTACAGGAATACAATTTTCAGCGCTTTCCTAAATAGCGTAGACTTTTTTTCATGACCACAGTAGGATACGCACAGGTATTCAACGAACACTTAAAAAGAATTACAATTACGTCAAAAAGACTGAAAATACCAACAACCACGGGCAACGCCGTATGGGTCAGCTAGTATAAAATATTATTTAGCCCAAGTATTTAGTACGCAATTTCAATTCACGCATTTTCAGTTAATAATTTAATTACTTGATGCCTGTAATATGTCATTAGAACCTAGAGAATAACTTTACTGTTTGTTATTGATATTTAAAAATATTGTTTAGTGTCAACATAATTACTTAATTAGGCTGATCACTTCATGTAGGCTATGCTATTGACGTGTATAAATTAAAACTTATTTTACTTTCGAACAAAATCACTATTTCAAAATTATAAAATAAATAAATAAAATAAATAAAATAAAATAAATAATTCCAAAATTGCTTTACTGCGTAAATAAAAAAAGTATAACTATAAATCCTAACCGTAGTTAGTAGTCTATAATTGTATTTTTTTCAAATAATTTGATTTTGTGGCAAACTTTTCTGTTTATGTTAAATAAATAGTTCTAATGTTCAAACAATAAAAATTATCAATAGTTAAGAAAATTACAAAATTTGTTATATTTTCTTATCGATTTGCGTTCATTTTTAAAATATCAGAACACCCTACATAAGTTTGAAGGAAAATAAGGAAGTATTTAATACTGAAAATACTTGTTTTTATGTTTGAAAATATGCTGCAAATAAAAAAAAAAGATTGGTATGTTGTTGTAAAAATGTTCATTTTTTAATTTTATTCTGGGTTGTTATTATTTTATTTAAATTCTAGACAGTAAAATCATCAATTTAACCTAGAGAAGCCTTCGTGCCATGTTTACTTATAACAATAAGGCTGATATTTCTGTAACCGTTTTCATAGTGTAAACAGTTTTATACTTTAACTAGGGGCGATCCCTGCGTGCTCCGCACGCCAACCCCCAATGAAACCTTCTAAAAATATATGTTATGTTTTATTTATAACTAGTGGACCGGGCAATGCTTCGCTATTGCTTGATTTACCTAACCTAAAATTATATTCAGTTTTTGCTCCAAATCAGTTGTTGATTAAAATCAGCTGTTTTAAGCTTTTCATACGAACAGCTGTTTTTTGTGCCTCTGATAAAATCAAAAGAAATCTTCCTTCTTCTTCCTTAAGATTGACCTTCCATAAGATTAACATAGAAACTTTGAGGGCCACTGGGGCGAAGCCCTTAACATACATTGAGCTCATTTTAAGGGAAGCACAACTTCAGAGTGAGCTCTGTAAAATGACACCAAAAACATCAAAATCGGTTAAAAACTCTAGGAGGAGTTCTACTCACAAAATAACCCCTAGCAAATTAATTATGTATATATAGATAAAGGTGTAGGATTAATAATAACCTCAAAAGTAAGACGGTAAATAATGTTAAATGGTCAAATTAAATTATTTCTTACATTTTATAACAGCAGTTATAATAATGGTTAAAAGAACCAGCAAGGATCAGGTCTATCTTTAAAATCCTAACCTAAAAGCTAGAAATACAAAAATAATTGCTTCAAATTTTGAAATCAACTGTTAATGGTAATATTGGAGAAACAGTTATATTATCTGTTACTTTATTCAATTGGTTGCTATGGTAATAAATGTAAATACATGTGTTGGTTTATCATTCTAGGCCTAACCTAATAATTTTTCAAACTAAATTAACAAATATTGAAATAAAAAAAGGTTTTTATCGAAATGAATTATAGCCTATGTTATTCAGGGATAGTGTAGCTTTTTATTAGTAAGTTATTTTTTCAATCGGTTCAGTAGTGCCAGAGATATTCCCTACATACAAACAAACAAACAAACAAACAAACAAAAAAACAAACTTTACCTCTTTATAATATTAGACCTACTAGATATGAAGTAGTATCAAAAACTATCTGTATCAATATTAAATTATATTTTATTTAGTTAATGTCCGGTAGGCCTTTTTAAAACAATTGTTTAAATTTGAAAGTCATAATTTGATCGGGTGTGTTAGTAGTTAAATGTTATAGGCTATATTAACATGTCTCAAATGAATAAAACAAAAACTAAATCAAGCAATATACCGGTCTCGTTGTTTCATCTGCAACAATGTATCTTTTTACTTTTACAGGATATATTCCCTTCGAACTACCAATTCCCGAACCATCCTCAGCCCTAAATCACCTGTAGACTTTAAGTTCCTCGAGTAAATCACCCGTTTCAAAAGTAAAGTAATAAAGTCGTAAAGGGACCAATTTAACATGCTATAAAATCCACAAGTAGCAGAAGCCGTAGTCAGGCCGAGTGGGCAGAAAGCGGTAGGAAATTTATATACTGCCGAAGAGTCAATCAGAAATCATGAGTCCATAAAACGGGACGTTTACGGCCTATAAGGCGGTCCATAAAACCTCTGCTTAGTACTAATTCCGAGGCACGCTTTACATAGAGAAGGGGGGGGGGAGCACCCACTAGCACACAAAACCAAATGTTTATGACCGCAGAACGAATCTATGGCCGATCTAACCGTTCTTTTTATGGCGTTTTTATGATCCAAGGTTGTTGCTTGTTTCTCTTTCAACCAGTAATGAACTTAATTTACGGTCGGAGATTGTAGACTTTTTTACAGTTCCGCTTCTGTTTTTACGTCTGTCGTTTCTTGTCGTATTGTCGGGAGTTTTGTATTATTTAATCCCAGTGACATTGTCTGTGTTACCGACTGGCGTGTGACGTGGTTTACAAACAAGTAGATATATACAGCTTGGGGGATGTCGGAATATAAGTTATATTTTATTATAGAAGTTGTAAAGTAACTGGATGCCCTTAATACTAAATTCCTTACAGTATATAATATAACAGTAGGCTTTATAAATGTAAATCAATATAATAGTTTCAACTACTTTTTTCATGACTTAGCCCCTACTCTTAAACAAACGTCAAAGTCAAACATTCAGTTAGGAAATTATAGTTAACTAGGGGAAACCCATGCGTGCTAAGCACGCCAACCATAATCATGTTACATTTTCTTTATAATAAACGTGTATGTAGGATTAATAATAGGCCTAACCCCACAGCTAAGATGGTAAATAATGTTAAATGTTCAAATCAAATCATTTCCTGTATTTTATAAAAGCAGTTATAATAAAGGCTCAGGACAGTTTAATAAATATCCAACCTAAAAGTTAGAAACACAAATAATTGCTTCGAAATATGAAATCTGCTGTTAATGGAAATATTAGAGGAAACAGCTGTTTTATCTGTTATTTTATTCAATTGGTAAATGTAAATACATGTGTTGGTTCATCAGTATAGGCCTGACATAAGAATTTTGTCCAACTAAATTTACAAATATTAAAAATGTTTTTATCAAAATAAATTATAGCCTATGTTACTCAGGCATAGTGTAGATTTTATTAGAAAAACTATTTTTTTTATCGGTTCAGAGATTAGGCCTACCACCTAGGCCCTACATACAAACAATTAAACAAATTTCACCTCTTTATAATACTGTATTATATAGTAGCCTATAGATAATATTTTTATCCTTCGAGTATAACAATAATTATACATTTTACGATACGATAGCACTCAAACAATTTTTGTATCATTCCTTTATAAATCGGATTTAATTTGATAAAAATCGGTCAATCAGTTTACGTATGGCAGTTAACTAAGAAAAAACTTAGGCCTACATTATTGATTAACACTTCATCATCGATCGATAACCTTGTAAGCTTTTGTTCGATAACATAGGCCTACGTAGGCTTAAAGAATGATCAATAACTATAGGCTTATTTATATAAGTTTTATTAGATAAATAATAATTTCTGATAAACAGACCAATGGATTAAATTATAAAAATATCATGTTGTTAAATATATGTATGTAATTATAGTTTATCCTTTTCTCTATAAATTAATATCAGTTTTATTAAAATCGGTTTGAATGGTCAGAATATGTAGCTAAGGAATTTATTAATTTTCCGCTAAATTACAGTTCATTCCCTCTAACCTATAATACCATTATACAAATGAATAAAATAATCAAAACTTTAACCTAATCTAACTTGTAGTCTCCAATCGCAGTATTTTTACAGTTGGTAAATATACTTAGGTTTGTACCACTACAAATGTCCTAAAACAAGTATTAAACTTTGACATTGTTAGCAGCATACTTTTGAAGTTCTATGGTAACTCCCAATTTCGTGAACTAACCTATTATGTTATTAGGCCCATCAAATAAATTGTAACGTTTGTTATTGACGTCAACAGAAAATACAAAATTCAGTCAAAATAATCAGTGTTTCCATCATCCATTATGTATTATCAATTGTTTTGAAAATTGTCATAACTAGTGATAGACCTATAAAAAGCTCAAACGAAACAAGAAAAATAATTTAGGAAATATCATTCGAACGAGTATAAATTTACAATGTAATTTGGAATCTGTATAAAATTAATCTATATTTCTAATCTATAGCCTATTGCTAATAACAATAATTATAGTTACTAAGTTTACTGAATCAGCTGATTTAAAAAAAAATGCATTAGTCTTATGGAAACTCTACTTTAAAAATTTATCATACCATTAGTGCAAAATTGTAATCTACTGAATAATGAAAATTTGTTGTTCATCATCTCGTCAAGACTTTCAATTGAAGAATACACATCGTTTCTGACAGACTTGTAGGCGCAGATTTAGTTATTAATAGAAACAAGTAATTAATATAATACATTATCCTGAAATATGGAATTTGTCTCAAACAATATAATTTACGCTTATACAAAAATTGTAAAGATTTTTTTATCTTAAGAAATCTCTTTATAATATGAATTAAGGACAATGAATTAATAACAGTATTTTGAACCTGTGATGTTCAAACTGAACGTTTTGCCGTTCTATCGCTGTTATATATACAAAAAATCAGTATATACCACTGTAGAGAAATTAAATTGTAAAATATTTTCAAATTTTTTTGACTTTTTAAGATAGGCTATTTTATTGCGGTATCACTTTCTGAACATTAATTTAATTATGTTTATTGTTAGGCCTACTTACCTGACTACTCTACAGAAGATAGGCCTACTATTTATAAATTCAAACTTGGATTTTTACTGATTTCTACTTCATTTTAATTCATAAAATTCATTAGTTGATCCTTTGCCAATGGGAAAAAAAGAACAACATTTTACAAAATATTTATTTCGAATTTTCTAACGTTACAGATTGTTAAATCAGGTATAGTTTTCAATAATTAATTAATTCAGTATTTATTGTTAAAAATCAGTGCCTTCAAAGTCATAAAGTATTTTAACTAGCTACCATTTTAAATACATTTTTGCATCTTTGACATTCGCTTACAATAATAGGCTACCATTGGTCGAAATCTCCACAACACGTACAATCCCATTTCCAAATTGTACCGACATTGGTCTCGACAAAAATCTCCGAGCAGGTAGCTCCTTTTGTTATTATCCTGCCCGAACTAAAGGGTCATAACTTCGCTTAGACAGTAGGACTGTATGAAAACCCCTTCACTGGGGTGGTTTTTGCAACTCAATATAGAGTCATGAATACAACCATGGCGGAAAGCAGTGTGACCGATGGATTCATGCTGGGGTAGGGTCTTTGGATGTCTTAACACAGACTTGTATTTTAACCTGTATAATATATTATACCTTGCGCAAAGATTCGTGGCGGCTGAGAGGTTAGGACGGTCAGGGAGGTGTCCCTACCCCTAATTAGCCCTCACTCGGCCGCTCCGGGTTATGGTCATAAGTCACCTACTGGGCTCAAGGCACAGTCGGTACAATCTTTTGCATTTCGCCATAGAGTGTAAAAATAACGTCATTTTTGTAATCTGCATCAAATAACAAGAACATTAAGTCCAAACACGATATAATTGCGATGTTATTAAGTATTCACTTTGTTTTAAAATAAAAGATAGTTTACAGAACAAGATTAAGAATATTTAGTAACTAAAGCTATTAAAAATTTTACATTGAAATTGTTTTTCTGATTTGCATAAGCTGAAGTCGACGCGGTTACCTAAACAACACAAAGTTTACTGTATGTGTGGTGGTCAGGCCAGTGTTCAGATGACTCACATTCCACTGTTATTGTGTATGCATCCGGTCCAAAGGTCCTACCATCCTGAATGACACATCCTCCTGCTCGACTAGTTTTTGGTAAATTGTTTACATGCAGATCAGTTCGTAGTCGGGGTGGTTGTTAAAACAAGTGCATTTTGTTGTTTTATACGACTGTTGCGTGTTTCTATCTACTATATATAAGTTTATGTTGTGTTACGTTACACTATAAGTGTTGAACATGACTTCAGATGTACTCCATAGCCTACTGTGAGAATCTGAATAACACTTCATGTACAAAATTGTAAATAGCTATAGTTTGTAAATAATCTTAAAAATATGTCTTGTTCTGTAAACTGTCTTTTATTTTAAAACAAACTGAATATTTAATAGCATCGCAATTATATCGTGTTTGGACTTAACGTTCTTGTTGTTTGATGCAGATTAAAAAAATGACGTTATTTTTACACTTTATGCCGAAATGCAAAAAATTGTACCGACTGTGCCTTAAGCTCAGTAGGTGAGTCATGACCATAACCCGGATCGGCCGAGCGAAGGCTAATTAGGGGTAGGGTCACCTCCCCGACCGTCCTAAGCTCTCAGCCGCCACGAATCTTTGCGCAAGGTATAGAATTGCTCCATTGTATCGAGAAGGAGGGGAGGTAAAGAGAGGGGTTATTTGTGTTGGAAAGGGATACTGAAATGGCAGCATCATAGATTGGGAGGATATAGTTACAATTTACTGAAAACATTGCGAAATTAACGTAGCCTAAACTATTTAATACTTTCCATACACGTAATTTATTACATCTCTTTATTAAATTACTAAGGGTAAACCCTGCGTGTTCCGCACGCCAACCCCGTTGGAACCTTCTATAGGCTACACATAATCATGTTATGTTTGCTTTATAATAAAGGTGTAGGATTAATAATAACCACAAAGCTAAGATGATAAATAAATGTTCAAATCAAATTATTTCGTATATCTTATAACAGCAGTTTATAATAAAGGTTAAAAGAACCAGCAAGACTCAGGTCTACACTTTAATAAAAACCTAATCTAAAAGTTAGAATTACAAATAACTGCTTTGAAGTATGAAATCTGATGTTGATGGCAATATTAGAGGAAACAGCTGTTTTATCTGTTATTTTATTCAATTGGTAGGTATGACAATAAATGTAAACACATGTGTCGGTTCATCAGTCTAGGCCAAACCTAAGAATTTTTTCCGACTAAATTTACAAATACTTATTGAAATAAGAAATGCTTTTATTAATATGAATTACAGCCTATGTTGCTCAGGGATAGTGTAGCTTTTTATTAGTAAAACTATTTTTTCAATCGGGTCAGTAGTTCGAGAGATTACCCCCTACATACAAACAAACAAATTTTACCTCTTTATAATATTAGAATAGGCTAAATGAAATTATTAAGTTTACGTTATAACAAAAGTTACAATAAAAATTCAAGAGGACCAGCATGATTCAGGCGTTGGCCCTACTTTTAAACAATATCTAAAACTAACAGTTAGAACTACAAATTATTTAAATTATGGATTCAAACGTTAGTAAAAAGTAACTCATAAATAGCCTACTTATCAAATTATAATGAAAAAGCCAATTGTTGTACAAAAAATGAACATATTCGATCAGGCTATGCAATTTAAATGTATAAATATATTGTTTTACTACTTTACGTAAATTTACTTTGAAATGATTTCAAAAATTTCAATATTTCCCCACAAAACGTTGGGTTTTTAAAGTTGATATACCCTACAGAGTTTACTAGACCACCAGTTAGGTAGGTTTAGCGAGTAAATTTTTAAAATATATTTTTTCCAATCCCAGTACCTACTCCAAAAGGTATATTTTGAAGAATAGGTGGAACTTTTTTAAAGAAACTTTAAATGTAAACGTAGGTCCAGTGTTAGACCATTTTAAAAGTAAACTTTTTGAAAAAAAGTGTCGACTTACTTGGTCCCGTTTAGAGTTTGGGTACTCTACAAATTTGGGTGTTTGTGTTTTTAAAATCTTTTAACGTTTTTATTATCAGAAAAAAAATTCTCTAAATATTGCTAATGAAGCACACTGTCAAACAATGACCAATTTATTGTAAAATGTACAATAACGGAAGAATAAAAAAACCACAGCTATAAAAAATGACAATGAAGGTCGAATGGTTTATGAAACTAAGGAACTCTAAAAATTTAACAATTGTTGCTTTTAAACTTATGTAATTTCTTCAACTATTTCAAAATATCGGCCAAAAAACATATTTTAATGCTTTGTAACCATTTTTTTATAAAAACAATGTAACCGTACGGAGAATGTAAATAAATTAACGTTACTTCTTAAGAATTGAAAATAAATTACTATAGTAAGCAACAATTGTTGGGCTGGTCGAAATCAAATAATACTCTAGAGATATATTGACTTGCACGTGTTCTGCATATTTATTTATTTAAAATTGATTTACTAACACACAACTTATCCGTAGAACGTATTTAGGTACTGTGCATTAGGCCTAAATATAGTTTCGCTTTATAGTAATAGTTCAATTCTAATTAAAAGCTTAAATCTAAGTTAAAATTATAAATATGTTATTTCTAAAAAGTGTTTTTTGTTTTTTTTTGTTTTTTTTTTGTTTTTTTGCTAAGCGATATCTCCCTTAATTCTTCATCAACATTAATTATCCAAGCATTATTTTAAAGCTTATGTTCCCCGCTATTGACGAAAAATAGACAAACCGCTTAGAATGCATATTTTCGTTTAAACAATTGATGAAAAAAACTTTTATATTATATTTCCTTACGAAAGGCGCCATCTATTAACACTCTGTTGAACTAACATGACAGCTGTTAGATGGTTTACATTCTATATGCAAGTGTAATCTATCAAAACAATTCAACGTAAAGCGTTATAAACTGTTATTTATAAACCAACGTAAATAAATAAACGTAGCTAACTGGATTTTATAAGTGCATTATTATGGTAAGTACATTTTCGCACGGGTCAGCCAGTATATTATTTATCGCTTAATAGATTTTGTGCCTTTAGAACTAATGAAGGGGAATTAGGACGAGGTGGATACCATAAGGGAAATGAACCAACGACAGCCCTAATTATATAAACACACACATATATATATATAGAACGTCTGACCAACCCCATTATGTGAATAAAAAAAAAACATGATTTATAAAAGAGCTGATAGTTGTATTACTTACTCATCACTTGTTTCATCATGAGGGGCGCTACCCTGTCCGCCATATTGAATCTGATTCCCATAAGAGCAATGCTACAGAATAAGTAATTTTTTTCCGTTAATTCGTGGAATAAATTCTAAATTTTGGTTTCATTTTGAAGTACTGTCAAATGCGGATGTTGATTGCCGAATACATTTTCAAAAACCGTGTTATTGTTTTCATAAACGTATGATATAAATAGTAAAAAAATAGTAAACTTTATTAATTTTTTACTCAGTTGCGAAAAGAGATATTGCAAAAAAACCTTAGCAATCAACACCCACAATCTATTTGACATTAAGAAAAAAAATACAGCTTTCGTTTTTTGACAAAAACAACACAAAAATATGCTTAATAGTGAAGGTATGTTTTGGTTATTTAACATTGAAATTGGTACCCAACTTCGCCGTTTTGAATGTAGGGAGCCGAGCCTTAATGTATATTTTATTGCTGAATTATGACTTGCTAAAGATTTTACTGTGGACAATAACTCATGAAATTATAAAGTTCTGTTTGCTATATCTTTGTAACTGTATACAAGTTCAATGGGAAAACCATGAGATAATGGATAGGTGGCCATACATTCTTTAATAACCTTACTGAATTATAAATAAGATTTCTCACCTCATAGTTTAAGTAATCCCAAAATCCAAAATTATCCAGGTTAATCCCAAAATCGTCCACGACATCTAGAAACAAAAAAAATTATTAAAACATTTTTCATCATTAAGTTCGATTTATAACAGTACGTAAAATGTAACAAATCAAAATGCTTTATATGAATCGCATCAGCCTGTTAATAGTATCATCATTAAAATAGCTTTTTTAAAGGTTGTTAATTAGATACGCAGAATTTGTTGCCTTTGAGATGTAGGTTTATATACGCAACGATTTAAAATACTTAAAAATAATCAATATTATTTTGATCAATACAGAATACTTGCCTACCTAACGAATGCCTAGGCTATAATCTTGTGAAATATTTGAGGAAATCAAAACGATCAAAAGAAAAACGGTTTCAATTTTGAAAATAAGTTCGTGTAATATTCTATTGAAACATTTGGATTTCTTAGAAATGTATTGCTGTACGTCAATGATATGATGCTGGAAGCAAATACTGCGAATAACGTACAGAAGTAAATATTATGAATAGGACTGCTACCATTAATAAAACGTCATTGCTGTAACGTACCTTAACACGTTCACTGCTAAGGACGCACATGTAAGCTTGACACTGAACACTATGAGAAACGGTCGACGCACAGTGCATTGCACGCCAACCTTCGTATTGGGAGTATTTTCAACACACAAGGCATTGCGTGCTTCGCCCCACAACCCCTGCATTGCAAGTATTTTCAATACACAGAGAATTGCGTGCTTCGCACGCCAACTACAGTATTGGGAGGATTTTCAATACACAGAGAATTGCGTGCTTCGCACGCCAACTACAGTATTGGGAAAATTTTCAATAGGCAAAGCATTGCGTGCTTCGCACGCCAACCACAGTATTGGGAGAATTTTCAATAGATAAAGCATTGCGTGCTTCGCACGCCAACCCCCGTATTATTAGTATTTTCAATACACAGTGCATTGGATCTTCGCTCGTCAACCACAGTATTTGGTGAATTTTCAATACACAGAGCATTGCGTATTTTGAGTATTTTTTTTCAATACACAGAACATTGCGTGCTTCGCACGCCAACCACCATATTTTGAGTATTTTAAATACACAAAGCATTGCGTGCTTCGCAGGCCAACCACCTTATTTCGAGTATTTTCAATACACAGAGCATTGCTTTCTTCGCACGCCAACCCCCGTATTAGGAGTATTTTCAATACACAGAACATTGCGTGCTTCGCACGCCAACCACC
>JAGFPH010010695.1:17443-30811 GCA_018207615.1 Philaenus spumarius
CTCGGCTTTGCTGGGCCTAATCTACATATGAGAATATTTGTTTACATATTATTTAATAGCTTAAAAGAAATACAAGCAATACTCCTTACAGTTAAAGTTGAAATAAGCGTACAGCTAGAGTTTGTAATATGTGTAAAATACTTAATGGTAAAAGGTACCATTAATTTAATAAAAATAGTAAAACAAGCCTTGCGATTGTTGAAGGCAACTTTACAAGATTCAATTTGAATAATATATTGTAATAGTTTTAGTTGGTAGTTCTGAAATATTCTTTATATTATACGATTATAAAATGATATCTTTTACCATTAAGTATTTCACACATATTACAAACTCGAGCTGTACGCTCTTTTCAACTTTAACTGTAATTAGTATTGCTTGTATTTCTTTTGAGCTGTAAAAAATATATATACAAATACTCTCATATCCAACTTAGGACCAGCAAAGACGAGCGACTATAATTTAAAATAGCTAGTTAGGCCTATTTTTGGAATAATTATTGAATTGATTTAGCAAGTTTTTAGTATGGATAGCATAAGTGAGATGTTTGCATTAGGTATGTTCATCGTGTGATTGTCTATGTCACACCAATTTAAAACAAACACTAATATTGTAAATAGGTAAACATTGGTTTTCCTAGAGTTGCTTATTTCTACAGTTTTGCCAAGTTAACTCCAAAATTAGTGTTGTTAGAAAACTCTAACAGTGGTGAACTTTCCAGTAGGCCTGTTGTTATTATGACGTTGGCATAGATCAGGAAGTTTTTTTATGCATTTGTGGTTAGAGCTATGGTTTTTTAAATATAAGTTTGGTTAATCTAGACTATGTTGGCAATACAAGCAGTGTTTTTATTTTTATATTTCTGATTAAACCGATTTAAAAATGGATTTACAATAGCCGTAATAAAATATATGTTTTTATTTGGAGCATTCTTATTCATTGTCTTGTTTCACAGATTCTGTTAATTTTTGACAGTGTATTGATATTATTTTTAAAGATTCATATCATAATTAATTGGATTAATTAAAATGTCAAAACTAACATGTTCCCAGATAGTAGTTCTCAAAATTAACATTATCCTATTGTTATCAGCAAACCCCACTTGCCCCAATTTTAGATGTCAATATAATACTTTATTCATTAATTGGTAGTTAATCTCGGTGTATATTACATCTAGGACTTATAAAACCTACTAAGCTTATAAAACGTAAATGTATACCTTTTTAAATATAAGATCTCAATTTTTCGCGATTTCACAAACTAAAGTTATTGGATCATGTGAGTTTATTTATTCATACATCTACTCAATAAATGTGGTATAAAAGGTAAATACTATTATAATTTGATATTATAAGTAATAATTTAACTACTGAAAATTGTTTTAGTAACAACAACACAATTTTTCAAGTCCATTCTAGCCAGAATAGCATAAATTGTTTAAAAATGTGTATACTCCCATAAAGCAACTTATGTGCACATTTGAGCTGCCATTTCAGCTGTTCCAGTGTCCTTGGTTTTGGGATGTCCATTAGTCGTAAGTAGCCAGATCGAGCAGCGTACTCTGAAGCACTTCCTCTTTGCCCTATCCATCTCTGAGGGAAGGTGTAGTCAGGGAATCCCCTCATGTCACAATGATAGCCCATCTTGTTGAAAGCACACATCACCATCGTCATAAAGGTTCTATAAAGCAGGAATAACCTTGTTTTGTAGCATTTATAAATAAATGAGTTAAACACTAAAGGTTTTACTTTTCTTTTGGTTTATATATTTGTCTAAAAATAAAACATTTAAAACTTTTTCAATTTTAGTGCTGCTTATTTTGATACTATTTCGTTGTCATCGTAAAAACAAATATTTAAAGGTGTTATAATTTAACATATGTGAACTACAATCCCAATAAAGAGCTTGATATTCATAATTTCTTGTCAAAATGTAAAGAAATTTAATTACATATTATCCTTGCATTACGTTTCTGTAAGAGTTATTGCAGCGAGTTCACTTACATTTGACTCATTTTGAATATTATGTTTTACATGTTAGATATAATTATAAATTGCAAACGCACAATGGAAATTACTAGTTAGGAAAGTGGGTTTCATAATTAATCGAGGAGATCTCATGCTATAAATAAATATTAATACCAACTATCGTCAACGCCCATGACAGTCCCTCAGTTAGTGTAGCATACGCACGGTAAACAGGAAGGTCAACTTGTATCAGTAATTCCAGGTCAAGATGTCTCCAGATGCGGTCAATATTGTTGTTAGCGTCCTCTGTTTTGGGTAAGTAGGTAGGCCATTAAGTTACATGTATTTATTCTTTAAGTTTAATTCATCCGAAAATCTTTTTTAAGAATCTTTCTTTGTTTTGAAAACATTAACATATAATTACACTATTTACAGAATTTGACGTTACCGTACACATATACCAATAATTACAATTTCAACAAATAATACTTAATAAAATACACAACAGATGATACAAAAAAATATTTTTATAGTAACGATAAACTTTCTACAGTAGGCTACTCATTTAAATTAACATGTTTGGTCACAAAAAAGAACAGAAAAATCACGATTTCTCCGAAAAATAATAATTGATTTTAGTTTAAAATGTTTCCAATTATTTATTATTTTGCAATAAGGACACTTTTACGTACCACTTCGGTTCTTCGACATTGAACAAAGCAACTGTTTTTTTATATATTTTAATAAATCCTTAATTATTTGTATTTTAAGTATATTTAATATTATTTATTTCAAGATCATAAAAGCTCTTTACCCAGAGTTGTAATATCTTTTTCAATAATAAGATGTTCTTTTTATAAAAGGACGATACGAATCCGTTATTTTCTATTTGATTAACTCAAGGGCAATTAGCGAAAAAACAAATGTTATTGAATAATAGTCAGCTGATTTTAATAAAAACAAAATGTGATAAATTACATAATTACTCAACATTGGTTTCTCTTCACTTAATTTAGTAAAAATAACAAATAATAAATAACAATAAATTAGGAATTAAACGAATTAGCAATTTTTAAACGAATTGTTGCAAAAGTTTCATAATGTTATTCAAACGATATATTTACATCGGTGGGTACCGCAAACAAATGTAACTAAATCTGTTATCTAGAGAAAAAAATAATTACTAAAAAAACAAAATAGGAAACGCAGCATTTCAGGACATGTTACATTATTGGAACGTTTATTGTTAATAATAAAATAAAAACGTAGGTGAATTAGTAGTCGACATTTTTTAAACACCCTGTATACTATCTGCCGTTGACAAAGAGATGTTAAATCTGCATTACTAATATTGTTAAACATTGCAGATATGTGTCGGCTGTGGAGGTAGATTATTCAACTCAGCCAGGGGAGACGGTTTTGTATTTAAACAATGAGAATAACGCATCGTTATCAGATTTGCACAATATCACCAATGGAGAGGTTAGTTTTGCAAGACCACTGGAAGAAGAAGAACGTGAGGATAGCAGGTACACAAATCCAGGAACTCTAGATGCCGTAGCCATTCCATATAATGTGTGTAAAAATACAGAAACGGTTATACACAAAGATAAAAACATGTATGAATACTCATTTTAAAGAAATATCTTTTTTTTAAACTTTGTTGATTTGAAATTGTGATAATACGAGCTATTTTTGGTAAATTTAAAATTGTACCAACTTTAAAATATTTATTGGAAACTCTTATCTTATATTAATTTTTCGGATCTCATTTTAACACTTTTTCTTTGTATGTCTTTTTTTAAAGTTCAAAATTGTACGTGAATAGGTTTTTTAACACATATAGCCTACTTTTTAAAATATACTTTTCAGTTACATCGTAAAAACTATTGTTATATAAATAATATTTTATTTGCTTACATTTTGAGTTTTCGCCGTATATTTTATGATACGATAAAGATATGATTCCAAGTATTTTTTAATTGAGAATTATTTTCTATGTAACAAATTGGGTACTTATTTCTTTGTTTTACATTCGTATACTACTGATTAAATTTTACTTTTATATGCTTTTGCTTAAGAACATTTCTTTTAAGATGGAATTAATTTTAAATAAATTAATTTAAATGCAACAAATCTTTATTATAAAACTGTTATTATTAAACTGGATTTACATCTACTCGCAAAAGTACTGTCAATTAGTCTAAACGCTAAGAGACAATAATTGTTATCGCAAGTTGTAAACAAGTGTCGTGCTAAATGTTGTGATGTGTTCTGAGAGTTGAACTTAAAGCCTGACAGTAAGTTCAAGAAATTTTAACTGGCTGAATTTTCCAAACTCGCGTTGAAAATAACAGTTAGTTGGTGTCTTGCACTGTGCCATTATATTGCCACGATGTAAAAGTACAAATAACAGCAAAAATATATAAAAACGTATTTATCTAAAATAAATGTTCAAAACAATAAGTGATAAATTTGCATTGGTAATAAATATTACTAGAGAAAATAACAAATGTTTCTACAAATTTATAAAAGACCATGATATAAAAGTACACAATTTCTGTAAAAATACATTAAAATGTATTTATTCAAAATGTAGTATGTGCAAAGCGATAAAGGAAACATTTTTGTTGGTAATAAGTACTTCTAGAGAAAATAACAAATGTTTCTGGAAAATTTATAAAAAGGTCACGATATAAAAGTATACAGTATCAGTGAAAATAAATTAATGTATTTATCTAAAATAAATGTTCAAAGCAGCGAAGGAAAATGTGTATCGGTATTAAGTATTACTATAGTAAATAACAAACGTTTTTGTAAAATTTATATAAAGCATATTTTTACTTGATTTATTATTTTTTTTAATTATTATTAGTAAAAACCAATTACCCACGTAATTTAGTTTTAACTTATAAGTGAAATAAAGATAACACTGTGCACTGACTACTTATTCAAAATATTTATTTTGAATTTATAAAAATTGTTTTTATATTTTTATGCAAGTATGAGTATTCATCGTTTCTTTACAAAACAAGTAACAATAAAAACACATAAATTAAAAAATACATCTTTTATGAAATATAAAACGTAATTTGTACACGCAGTAATTAGAATACAGCGGGATAAGTTGTAATTACTTTCAAATGAAAGCTAACAGTGAAACAATACAACCGAGCGGTATTTAGAACACATATTTTGGGGCAAAAAAATACAATAATAAGAAGAAAATTTTGTATTTTTAACTAATATCTGAGAAGGGAATGTAGATAAAATAGTACACACAAAATGAACATTAAAACTACATAGAATCTAGAATATACTAAAACAGCTTCTTACATTTGGTTGCAGATGATTGTCTTTCATAACATTCATTGTGTATTAAATTGTCTGTCAATGATACAATACTAAAATTGAGCATTTTCAGAATTTAAATTTATAGTACTGCTGATATAATTTAACTAGCATTCATTCATAAACACTAAATAATATGTGTTCATCCATTACTCTTTTGTTATCTTAAAAATTGACATTAAAGTAGAAGTCAATGTTTTTGCCTCCAATTAAATGATTCCTAGATAATTTCATTAACTCACATTTATTTCCACATGTTTTAATATATTCAGGTAAACAATTAAAAAACTGTGGTGCTAAATATGTATAAAATTTCCTAAACACCGATAAGTGGGTTTAGGTACACTCACATTCATTTTTCGTTCGTATATCTTATAATGTTATGATGTGTTTTAATGGTATACGCTCCTGATTAAACGTCATTCCGTACTCCAATGCTGATCTCACCAGACCGTATAAGAGAGTCTATAAAATATTTCAATTGCATAAACAAATTACTATTGCAGGTTGTGTTTTAGAATGTAAAAATTCTAATGTATTTGATTAATTTATTTTTTAAGTACATTATGTGTTTTCTATATCAACTTTGTTTTAACAAACAATCTCACATATTTGATATAATGTACTGGTTCTATATAGGGTTAGGCAAAGAAAGACCTTCGGATATTATTGAAAATTATATATTTGGTTTTTGGGCTGGTAATCATATAATTTTGCTTGAACCACCAACGCAAAGTTGATATGTTACTCTGACATATTTGTATTTAATTTATCCTCAGAATCAACCTTATAAAATAGAGGTGAATCATCAGCGAAAGCTACAAGATCGCCAATGAAACAGATATCAATCTGAAGAGAAGTTTCCTTTGAAAATACTGAAATTTACAAATAATTTAACAGAAAATGTAGTAGTATAAATAGTTTAAAAAATTCTCTTCATCTATACAAAATATATGACCATTTAATATGCACATCTAAGTTGCCGGAAGATTTCCAGTGTTGCAACAAAAATCAGCTGTTTATCAACTCCTCACACCTCAAATCCTCCATTAAAACATTTATATTAACAGCTGACTTCAATTAATTATCTACTTTAAGTCTTATTGCTTTGATCATTTTAACCAAATATTTAAAGGACATAAATTATTTACAATATTGAAACTGTTGTTTGCTGTTATAATATATTGATTAGGGTTCTTTTTAGGAGGTGACATACGTCATACAAAAACATTTATTAAACTACTCTGCTTTTATATGAAAAACTTAATCAAAAATGTTTTGATATACGTTTAATAATATTAACACTTAGTTATGATTATTTCAATACCTTTCTTAATATAAAATATACGATTTAAGTATGGAGGGTAAAAGAGTATTGGCACTTGAAGTACGAAGGGATCAACTAAGCCGACGCAATAAGTTCAATTAGTTTATGAAATGACTTGGAAAATGCGCACTATTCTAAGATTAAGGAAAAAGATTAGTGCTGTTAACCTAAGCACATAGCACTAATTTTATGTTGAATATTATAAATTGTTGATGTTAAACATTCTGTGTATAGAGATTGTAAGTTACAACTTCAGGTTATGTTATTTATGTTTACATATGTCGTATACACAACAACTGATATATGTGTTGATGTTACCAACTCATATAATTATATATTTACAAACTGGAAACTTACTATTACTAGAAACTGTAGTTTAGAACTTTTTAGAGCTATTTAATTTTAATTTTCATCTAATGAAAAATAATATCTTGAAAATATATATTGATCTACATATCTACATTGACATACTTTGATATACATTATTTCATCTTTTGTTCGGATTGATTTGACGTATTCAATAATTAATATTGAATTTTTTGATCCATAATTGTAGGCCTAAATCGAATATCCCTAGTTTTTAGTTTTATGTAAAGTTTTTAAACATTAGGGAAATTTTCAAATTAACTCAAAATTAAAAAAAGAATGGTATTTTTGAAAATGGCAAGAAATTTCAAGAAGGAAATGTTATATGACGAAACTTATAATTTTGATAATTAAAGATTTTAGAGAAAAGTGCAAAGTTTGCATAAAGTTAGAGTATTGAAAAAAGAGTTTTAAAGTAAATAAAATGTAAACAGTTTATTAAAGAAAGAAAGTTTTATAAGAAAAAATAAAGAAAACGTTAAATTTAATTAAATTGAAAAGGTGACAATTTTCACACCGAAAAATAAAGAGTTTAAATTAAAATTAAGTTTTAAAGTTTATAAAGAGATTAAATAGAATCATAGGTATTGTATTGTATTGTAAAACACCAGTATTTGGAATAAATTTCGGGAGTAAAATTAAAACAAAACTTAAGAAAAACCGAAAGTTGCTAAGTCCCAGAAAAACCACTACAAAAAAGAAAAACAAAGTTAAACTACGGCCATGTACCAAATTCACAGGTAAAATGAAGGTGTCAAAAGGAAATTTGAAAAAAGTAAAAGATGAAAAACTTTTTTACAGAACATTGCGCAAAAACTTACGATTAGCATAAAAAGAGAACGGAAAATCGCACAACAACGGTTCGACTTCGAGGCGAAAGAAGACATCATGCTGATTAAGAATCTTCAAAGAAAATCAAAATTGGAGCAGAACTACGAAAGTTACTAGAAAATTAAAAAAGACAATAGACCACGAGAACAGCAGGCCAACGTCTAGAGTAGAAGGGATAGGCCTAGTAAACTTCCGCGGGAAAGTGAAAGAGTTAAAACACGAGATTGCGAAGAAAGTTATGGAAGAAAAATAATGAAAATAACATAAAAATTCCTAGAATAATTAATACTACAAAACAGTACCAAAAAACTTTGAAAAAAGTTGAGTTTTAAGAAAGTTAACAAACCACTACAATCAACGGTGAAAGGTGTAGGAGAACCCTATAAAAGCCAATGACGCGTTGAACGCGGTCTTCTTCATTATTATTATTGCTGCTATTACTACTTCTTCTTATTATTTTCTGATTATTCTACTACTTCTGACGATTATCAAGGTGCAGTTTCCAAGCATCTGGACTTCATGATTTCTACGGAGTAATCTAGTTACAGGATTATACATGAATCTGGACTTCTGATGGAATAGCGAGACGAACGACCCGAGGGAAACCGGACTTCAACCAGGAATCGAACCTACTAACCGCATACAACTTCAGGACGACTGTAAGAAAACATAAGGTCTGTGAAAAGCGTATGTTACGTTATATTTTGTCCCCAAAATTTGCCGTAAGTTAAATTAAAAAATGTATTTCTTATACTGGGTTAGGTAGGATAAAATTAATTAATCTCTTGAAAATTATTTAAAAAATTTAATTCATAGAAATAAGTAGAGTCATTAAAAAGTAAAATTAAATTAAAAATTAAATCAAATCATATATTGAATAAGTAAAAAGGTAAATTAAATATAAATTAGAACGTTCCGCCTATTTGTATGATAAATGTGTTAAATCAAGTGTAAAATTATTGTTTGAAGAAAAAATTCCTAAAGAAAATTATTACCATTTTATTTGAAAATTTTTATTTTGCATTTTGGTAAATAAAATTTATCATTTATTTACAGAACAAAAATCACTTGAGTTTTAAATTACCTGTGTTAATGATTATCCATTATTATGTCCTGTGTTTTATACAATTAGTGGTGAATATATGAAAAGCACAAATACGTTACTAAGGCGGTTTCAGTGTTCTCACGTCTCTGAGATTTACCAAAAGGGTAAACAAGAGTTGTTAATTATCTGAGCTAGTGATCTTTTAAATTCTGGAAGTTGTAAAATTAATTGTTGATTAGAATAAACAAATTTTATTCAAAACTAAGTTGCATCACTTAGGTTAAAAAAAGAAAGTAGCCTTTGCCTTCCAGTAGGTGAATGTAATTTATTTTATAACAGAAACCAGCGTTGGCCTAAAAGTCAGGAAAGAGTATTTGACAGATGACCTGGGCCTGTACGTTGCAAAATTGTCGTCGCGACGTATAAGGGTTTCCGTTGTAATGTATATATTATAATAATATAACAATTTCTTCTCTGTTATATTACTAATATTTACTTATTCAAGTAACCCAGCACGTTGAGGTGCCAATTTATAATATTTAAAAGTTAAATAATATTTGATAAAGTTAAACGGACACACTTTGGTGTGCCGAAATTGTAATATTTTAGAATTTACTTTGTACTATTTTTAATAATTTATCACTAGTTAGTTGGTAAGTTATTTGGAACAGAATAACTTTACAAACTAGGCCTATTTGAGAAATCAATGGCTATAGGCTTTTTTTGTTGTAACAAAGTATTATTTATTGTGTAAGAAATATATTGAATTCTAATAATATAGTACTTAAGCTTCTAACCTTTACAGAGCACTGTATTTTATAGTATTTGGACAATACTGTACATCAAACAAATGACAAAATTATATACAAAATAACAACATATGTATGTAACTCTTTTATCTCGAGTTATAGGGTTTTGGCCTATTAAATATGCAATCAGAATATAGATTTCTTACAATTAACACAATGGAATGCTTAAAATTACTGAATGTTACAAAGTCCTAAATGTTCAAGTTGGCCAAATAATTTATATTTTAATATTAACGATGGTTTTATCTATTTAATTTTGATCACTGAATTTGATAGTTGGTGTTTTTCTAAGTAGAAAATAAGAATTTGGTCGGATATTACCTTCACAGAAGTTCAAAAATTTGGTTTTCTTACATTACCAGTTTGTTCAATTATATAGTTTAGAGTTCTTTATTTTCCTGAAGCCAATTTTATTTATACTCCCTTTCTTTGTCTATATATATAATACATATTTTTTTTACTTGGGATTATATGTGATATTTTTAAAATTCATTTGAACTGTACAATGACTAGATGGAAAATAAGTTTTGGCTTGGGTTTTTCCAAAAAACCAGGGCTACAATGGAACAACTGCCTCTCCAAGTATCGTTAACATTCGTTTTCCTTACTTAAGCTGGCTGATGTTTTAAAATATTTTTACAAAATTTTAGTTTTACTGTGTTTTGTTATAGATATACATGCTTTTACAATGTTTATACTCATATTCAACCTTTATTTATCTTAAATTGTCCGAAATATTTAAATATTCACTTTTATATGTTCATATAAATGTACACTTATCGTGACGTTTCAAACAGCTATTCATATGTTTCGATTCGATTTGACCGATATATCATTTCCGTGACTAGTATAAATTGTTTCCAATCTTTACTAACCTTACTTTGTTTGGTTTAACACATTTTTAATTTATAACACTTAGTTTAATAAACTATTCAATGCTTATCAAGTTAACTTATATTACAACGTATAGTACATCTGCATAAATCTATACGCTAATAACAATTTGAATTGTGAAAATATGTTGATTGCATTTGATCTATTTTGTAATTTAAATCTTGGTTTGTATATGTATTTGTTTTTTAAGAAAAAAGTAAGTTAAGTGTTATTTAGCTTTATTTATTTATTATACGAGTGTTTACTGTTATTTTTTTATTATGTAAAATTTCCCGAAGTTAATTTATTTTTCATTAAATGATTTTGTTCTAATCGAATTTTGAGGTTAGTAGTTAGGCTAATTTCTTGAATTTAACTTTTCATAATCTCTTAAGTTTTGTTTGCCAGGACCCTTTAACTTTCATAAATCTATTTATTTCCCAACTGGGTTAAATTTTATAATATATATCAACCTAAATGGTATATATAACCTGAATGTGTTTGGAAAAAATTTAAAATGTATAAATAGTTTCAAATAAAAAAATTTTGGCATATAATAACCTTAAAACTCCCTTCAAAATATGTGTATATTTTAAAACAATGCTCAGCTGATTGAAGACGTAGTCCTCCCTCGTTACTTCATTAATAACCTTTAATTTACAAATAACAGCTGATTATATACTGTGAAATAATTTGTACTAGTGGACCCGGCAATGCTTCGCTATTGCTATTGCTTGATTTACCTAACCTAAAATTATATTAAGTTTTTGATCCAAATCAGTTGTTGATCAAAATCAGCTGTTGATCAAAATCAGCTGTTTTAAGCTTTTCATACGAACAGCTGTTTTTTGTGCCCCTAATAAAATCAAAAGAAATCTTTCTTCTTCTTCCTTGAGATTGACCTTCCATAAGATTAACATTGCAACTTTGAGGGCCACTGGGGCGTATCCCTGAGGACCGATGTAAATTATAATGGGATTCTCCTCATCTACAGGACACTACCTTTCTAACGGTATGCACGAATTTCTCCTACGATGCACACAAGCTGAGAAAAAAGGACGACAAGTTTTGTGCTTGACTATTAATACCGGTATATAGATTTATTTATTAAGTTTTTGCTATGAGCTTTTTTTTAGGAGTAGGTATAAGTAATGACAATCTTCTTAATGTGTATTTTAATTAATGTTATATAGTAAACATGTTTTGAATTAGATATTTAATACTATATCATTTACTATGATATATTTGAGGTGTGGATCACCTTTATTGATTTGTAATACACCTTTATATAAAAGAAAAATATGATTTATTTAAAATATGACACAGGAGAAAACTATAGGTATATTACCAGACGATTTTATTGGACTTATGCCGTGAGTTGAGCGAATTTCCAAAATTAAATGTATTTTTTTTTTTAATTATTTCAACCAACTATTTGAGAAATTAAGCTATAGCGAAGGCGGTGAATATCTGCCTGCGTGTACGAAATATTAATATTATTAGAATTTGTTTGCATTTCAGCCTTCAGCCAACTGCTTCGTTCCTCTCGCAAAGGAACTTACACTTCGAACTTGCATCTTCATATTATGGAATGCGCTTTGTTAGTTTGCATCCAGGCCGTAGGCCTCGCATCAGATACTGCTCCCAAAGGAAACTCCACCGGCTGTATTTGAACTGTGTTGTTTTATAGTATTTCACGTTTTTAACTAGTATGGTAGAACCAGGCGGGCTATAAGGACGTGTAAAAACTAAATGCGCAGGATAATCTCTTACATAATTGTATTTTTATATAAAACAATTTTTTTCTAGAATAAAAAATCTAAAATAAATTTTACTTCTGGTCAAAAAAACCGTTTCCTATTGTTGGATTTTTGACTATAAAGGCCTATACCAGTATATATTTATACATAAAGTTTGTATTGACACAAGAAAACATGTTCTGAGGACTATGATTGATGATCATTGACCACTCCAAACATTAGTTCTTACGTAAGAGTCCAATGCTCATCAATAGCTCATCTTTCCTACAGAAATTGGCTAGTACATAAATTTACACTGTTTCCCACAAAAATGTTGTTATATTTCGACTAAAAATATATAATTATCATTGAAGGTTTCTGATACAATTTTATAATTAGTTTAACTTAAGAAGTTTGTAACTGTAATAGTCACTGATAATTAGGCTATGTTTGATTTATTTACAGTATTTATTATCTGCTTAATCCATAGTAAGACTTTATGTTGTTCTTTCTTACTACTAGTTTAGGGGCCGTATTTACATCTTCAAGTGTTATCTCATGTTGGGGTGGTCATATGAAAATATTTAATTTGAATTGGAAATGTGTAACTTACCAATCTAAAGGGTATATCATCAAATAGGTGCAGAAATACAGGTATTAACAATAATTTAAAATAAAGTTACGGCCTATAAGTAGTTTAAAAAATGTATAATTGTTTGTTTAAACCATGGCTATTTCTAATGCTTACATAATGTTTTAACACGTAAAACATTCGAAAGAATTTGATCTATTAATTTTGTAAAGTAAATTATGTGGGGTTTTAAGTCAATATTGAGTAATTAAACAATCCCACATATTTGATATATTCAACTTGTTCTGTTAAAAGGCAAGTGCATTTATTTAAATTAAAATATATACTATGATATTTTAAGCATCATGTTTTGACTTTTCTGTTGGCCCTAATCTTAAATTATGATTATAACTATCATTTCGTTTTTATTTTGTCAAAATATGTGTTCCTAAGTAGAAAATTTGATGCCGGATGTTGCTTAGTATTATA
>JAGFPH010010698.1:0-13400 GCA_018207615.1 Philaenus spumarius
AAAAACACTTTTTTGGGTTCAGGGAGCATCAAAACAAAAAATTCCACTAAAAATATTTTTGGGTTCAGGGAGCACCAACACAGATAATTGCACTAAACAATTTTCTGGGGGGGGGGGTTACATGTACACATGTAGTAGTAGGTTTTATTTAATTAAATGCTTCTTTTTTTTTAAATTCCACTAGTATCTCGTGCAGGTCAAATGTTATTTGTTTATTGAAATAAAAGAAAGTCAGATTATTGGAGAAGGAACAAATACTATCTATTACCCATATCCCTAATTTAATATTAGAGAAATTATTACTTTTTTTTATCAAAACTGATACAAAACCCGTATAAAACTGTTTTTGGTAAGTACTAGAAAACTGGATCTTAGGTGTTCTATTGAGATGCAATAATTTATATTAATGATAGGTTTTGTTTTTGTGTAACTAATAGTTACTATCACTTTTTAATTTCAGTACATTGTAGAAAGGCATGGAAAAACACTTCTACCTCAATACTTGGGGATGTATCGACTGACAGTAGACGGTGTTGAACACTATATGGTTGCTATGAGAAATGTTTTCAGCAATCATTTACAAACACACAGGTAAACAGTAGTGTATCTCTTTTTCATACACTATATTTACGTTGCAAGTTATTATTGTAGTTTTTACACCAACCCCTGTGATGAAGCAAATGCAAATAGATTATTGTGCACTATATTCTCATGGGATTGGCGATTGATAAGGACAGAGATGTTTTATTTTTATACGGAAGAGAGGCAATTTTCAAGTTATAAAATATATGACCAAAATGTGTTGAGGTGAATCAGTATTTCAGACTGGTCAAATAGGCCTAGTAAAGAATAAAGTTGGTATCACTAGTGATAGGTGTTTAATTATGATATAGAAAACCTTTTTCGTTGTTTGTGTTTCTATTACCTAACATGAAAACACTATTGGTTGTGAAGAATTGCTATGGTAATAAATCAAAGAAATATGTATTGTTGGTTCAGTATATATAGGCCTAACCTAAAAAAAAGCTTATGATCCAAATCAGCTGTTTTATTTGTATTGTGCAAC
Organism: Philaenus spumarius; assembly: GCA_018207615.1. NCBI lineage: Eukaryota > Metazoa > Arthropoda > Insecta > Hemiptera > Aphrophoridae > Philaenus > Philaenus spumarius. The sequence continues at coordinate 1,067 of JAGFPH010010698.1, forward strand.
AACAGATGTTTGAATTAAATAATACAGTAAGCCTTTTTCGTTTATTTTTTGTTTGTGTTTATTTTGTTAACCTTACTTTAAAAAACTGTTGATTGTGAAAAATAATAAATTGATTCTAAATTTTATAAGTTGGTTGCTATGGTAATGAATGTAAATGCATTCAACAAACATGATTGTATTGGTTCACAATAGGCCACACTTAGAATTGTGTTGCTAAGCTTTTGATTCAAATCAGCTGTTTTATCTGTTATAGGATGGGGCTGAACTCCCGTGTTTTTACCATTTTCAACCCTTAAAAATAATATTTTTCAAAATCCTTTCTTAGTGCACTTGTATATAGTGGTATGAAGATACCCTGAAAGTTGTAAGGCTCTAGCTATCATAATTTTGGCTGTACGCTGATTATGAATCAGGCAGTGAAAAGGTTAAATGAATGAAAAATAGTTTTTCTTTCTATAGCATATTGAAAGATTTTTTTCTTAATTGTTATCAACTATTATATGACTTTTGGATTTATTTATTATAATTTTTTTTTTTTAATTAATGATTGCATAAAGTAATTTGTTACTAAAAAATGTCAACTATTGTTTATTTATTTTTGCTGTTTACAAACGTACAATTTGTATAGGATGTGTAAAAAAGTATAAAACTTACGTAATATTTTTACCCTACCTACAATTTAAAATTTCATACATAAACAATTTGGCTGTTTAATTCATGTACCAGAAATGCATAACTTGGAATAACTTGGTGTAATGGATAAATAAGGAAGTACATTAGTAACATAAGACAAGCATACAATTTTTGTTATATAAAATAAAACTAGATGAAATGGAATGTAGGCCTAGACAAAGATAATAATTCAATATACAATTTTATTTATGTTTCGGACTCTTTCAATGAACGTAATTGTACAAATTTACTTTAAATATTTTCAAACCTTTAATAAACCTTAACATTTTATAAAACTTTAACAAGCATTAAATTTAACTATAATTATACAGTTGTTATAATATTCAATTTGTATATTTTTACAAATAGAAAATGTTTTTAAAAAGTAATTCAAATATGGCATGGTAGGCCTATTATAATATGTTTGTGATGCTTTTTTTAATCATAACAAAAATAATCCATATTGTTTAACCCTTAAAAAGCGCTAAGCTAAAATATGGGGTACCGCTCATTTAGAGTTAAAACAAAATATATTTATTTTCTGAATGTTCTTTTTAAATTTTGATTCTTGAGGTTAAGAAGTACTCACGAAAAATACTTAACTAATTACAAACTTGTTTTAAGTATTTTTGAAGAATTACAATTATAATTACAGAATTTACAATTATTCAAAAACTAAATACGTAAAAGCAATACTTATTGTTGTCTAAAAAAACAATAATAAATAAAAAAAACATGAACTTATGCAAAAACCAAAACTTCGGAATGAATATCAGTACAAACAAACAAGGAAGAGCTGAGTGAAACAGATGCGTCTATAGGCGTAAGCCGCGCTGTGAACGCTTGCGATAGTAGACTCATTTGCTCTGGCGAAAGAACACAGACTGATAAGGCATCACAGACATTGCTTGTATTTTGTATTTGGTCTAAACATACTCTAAGAAAATCACTCTGCACTCTATTGAAAGTTTCGTGAACTATGAAATCATCTAAGCATGTGTTTCTGTATTTGCGTTTAAAGGTGCTAACCACACTTAAGTACTGGGTCGTGCCGCGTCTAAAGGCGCTAACCACCTGTTACGGGTTAATATGGGAATTGGCTTTGTATTTCAAAGCAGGATAAACGCTGAGGGCTGGTTTTGTATTTGTCTCAATTTTAATTTTAAAACAATTACAGTACAAATTCTCAATGTTCTCTTATATTTCAGGAAATTTGACCTGAAGGGATCGACTGTTGATAGAGAAGCTTCCGACCGAGAAAAGGGAAAAGATTTACCAACACTAAAAGACAACGACTTTGTAAAAGAAGGAACGAAAATATACATAGGCGAAGATGCAAAAGAAAAATTGTTAGAAACGTTAACTGCTGATGTAGAAGTAAGAAAACATTTTTATATTTTCAAAACATTTTTATATCATCATAAATACTGTGAAACCTTGATAGTCCTAACGCATAAATAATTCGTAATGCATAATATTAATTGACTTTAAACCCTTTATAATGTTCAATATTTGTATACATCATGTTCTAATAAAGATTTTCCTTATTATTTAAAGTACTGAATTTTATTTTGTAGAACTATAAAATTATTATTTCTAGACACAATTTGAATACAATTCATTTGTGTTATATACTGGGTGTATCAAAAAGGACTTTACAACTTTGAAAACTCTTATTGATTTATTCATTTATCTTAGAGACATGGTTTTGGCATATTTTTTTAGCAAAATACATCAATTTTGTTTTACCTTATACCTAAAGAGGTTCAATGTAGCTTCCATTAGAGATGCGGCACATCCTATCTGAAGTCCATTTTTTGAAAAACTCGCTGCAGCATGTCAGACGTGGCTTGTTCATAGATCCTAGCTCTGGTAGAGAAGCCGGTAAGGGTGGAACAAACACGGTATCCTTGATGAACCATCAAAAAAAGAAATCAAGAGGTGTTGTGGCAAAACTGCTTTCACAATCTAAAATTTTCTGAATAGAGGTTTATCTGTCTAAGTTTAGAATGACTCGAAAACTTGCGTATTCAGTAGAAATGACACGATAGGATTTAAGAAGGAAAGTTTGTCCCGGAGGGATCAGCTTCAGACAGATAGAGTGCTGTCGGGATCGTGGCAGACCACTCGGAAATAGGAAAGTCTGGCCTGGAGGATCAGCTTCAGGACAACGAATAAGGTAGAGTGCCGTCGGGATCATGGCAGACCACTCGGAAATAGGAAAGTCTGGCCTGGAGGATCAGCTTTAGACAACGAATAAGGTAGAGTGCCGTCGGGATCAGCTGGCAGACCACTCGGAAATAGGAAAATTTGTCCTGGAAGGATCAGCCTTCAGACAACGAACGAGGTAGCCTGTGCTGTCGGTATCAACAGGAAGGAGGTAGTTGAAAGAGCAATTAGAAAATGTGGAGTTTATATGAGATAGGCAGCGAGAGAGATAGGAGCATTGTTAGTGATGCTGTAGAACAGAACGAATTCTAACTGAACGAAGCCAGTATTTACATGACCCTGAAGCTGCGTATGGATACCCCCCACTCACCTTGCATAGTTAGTCTTATACACTTTAAGTTCTTTCTCTCTTGCTGTGCGTCATTTATTTTCAATAAGTAAGGTTTACAAAGCACTTAGAATATTATGTGACCAAGTAGGCAGGGATGTATACATATTTATACAAAGACATCAATCCTTCATAATATATAATTACTAATAGTCCATAATTCACAAAACACACTAGATTCAGAAAGCAAGTTGGAAGTAAAGAATACGTATAAAATCACAGCTAGTCTCAGAAATGCCGAACAAGCTTCTCCAGCTCTTCCGGAGGGGATCAATTGACGATGCAGTATTTTGGGACAGTCAGTCTCTTGGGAGAAGGCTCTCTGATTAGACCGAGTATGTTTTTCCTTTCCGAACCCTTTTTCGGTTATTAAATAATCGTGTAGTAAAGAGCCAGTAGGATAGTTATGTACTAGATTAGCACCGAAATAAAAGAAGGTAATTAGAACGAAAGCTTTTCTTTTCCCGCGAACCTTCGCGCCAACTTTTCAGTTCGGAGGCCATCCTGACAGGTCCGGAGTCGAAGACTACCAAGGACAAGCGGACCAAGCATTACAATTACATTTGAATATAAACAATTGAAATTAGCATCGATGATGACTTAGTAGCATGTCGTTACAATAACTCATCACAAATATAGAAACACTTTCTAAACTTTAAAATATTTTTATTTTGTGAAATATGAATAGAAATTAATATTTTTGTTTTCTTATAAACAGTTCCTGACAAAGCTTCATCTAATGGACTATTCTTTACTCTTGGGAATTCATGACTGTGCTCGCGCCGAGGCGGAAGGATATGAAATGGATGATGTATATGTCGACGATGACGATGAAAGCGATGGTCCCGGAGACAGGCCTCCACCATGGGGTTCGACACCTCCCGACTCGCCCCATCAATTATTGAGAGAAACGAGTTTGCAATACGAAGGCGGCATCGTTCCTGAGCTGGATATTTATGCGATTCCTACATCTGAGAGTAAGTAAAGTCTTGGCTTTGTAATTAAATCTTAGTTACACGTTAATATTTTAACTTTTGGTTACAAATCTTGGTTAAGGTCCCACTTGGCATCACCAGTTAAAAATTATTATCTAAAAGAAACATTGTTCTAATCTCTCTGCGATGTGTCCGTTCTGACTGGAAGGTACTCAGCATGGTGAACAAATTACTATACGAACGCAAGATGCGTTCACTACTTGCAGTCTGCCATCGGACTGAAGAAGGACTGAAGAAGGACTGCTAAAGCATATCCTTTCTGTTCCCATCATGCAACATTTTTTTCACGTTACATACTGGCTTGTATTTCCTACTGTGCAAATTATAATATTTGCCCATATCCTCTCGTCTGTTCTCATTTTATCAAGCGATTCATTTCATCTGCTTTTTTCAAAAAAATATAAAAATTGTAGATAAAAAATATATAAGATTGCCTTGCCTATATAATCGTCTGTATTTTTACTAACTTTGCATTTTCATTATCCTTATTATTACAAATTATTTCCTCACACTTTTTTATATTAAATAGGCTAAAAGTTTGCTGAGTGAAACTTAAGTATTTGCCTCCGTGAAATTGCACATGGTACAGTCGTTGACAACTTTACAGAAAGTAACCTGCAAAGTATAGATTTATTGTAGGTAACAATCTGTGATTTTCATTTATGACTTCAACTATACTATAACAGTAATTAGAACTGCACCTTTAACTAAATTTAACATTTGATGCTACATAGTACATAATTATTCCTACAATATTCAACAGTATAATATACTTAATAAAAATTAATTTTAATTACTTCTAATGTAAACAACAAACATGACTTGTCAAGATGGTGATCCAGTGCCAACTTGAGTTATTTCCATTATACAGAGTTGGGACTAACGAATAGAAAAACTAACGCATAGAGTAACTAGTTAGTTTTTTGACTAACTTATAACTCTACTCGTTAGTTTTTTTTAGCATTAACTTCTAACTGTAACTAGTTAGAAAAATGAGTAACGAATAGAAATTCTAACGAGTTAGATTTATAAGCAAAGGATATTTTGAAAAGGACCATTTCGGTCAACAAACAGCAGAAACTCGAACAATGGGTTTATTTAGTTGGAGTTGGCCCGTTATGATTTCTCGGAATAGTGATAACTCAAGGTTGTGTGAGGGGCTGGAAAAGAAAGGACAAGGGACTAGAATAGAATGTTGAGGGGAGGGGCGGGGTTGTTGACTTTGTCACAAACAATCACGAGCACACTTTCTCTTTTTACTTTTAGATCACTCGGCGCATCAGCTATGTGTACTTTGGTTTTTGAGAGGGGTTGAGATGCACAATCAGTAGACCGGTTGTCGCCGTGGTACTAACTTACTTTTTGTACTTTCAATATTGTACAATTAATTGCCCAAGTGGTGTGGAAAGTGTTTACTGTTTTGTAGAACTGTTTGTATTGCTGGCGTGTTGTTTATAGTTTAATTGAAATTTCGTTTATATAGTTTAAAGTTTAGATAGTTATAGATTGTTTAGTAATAGGCCTATAGTTTCATTTGTTAAAATGAATGAAGTTTTGTGGCCAAATTTGAGTAAACTGTTTACTCAAATTAACCGGGACAGCAACAGTAACAATGTTACGTTCAAGTGTCTTTTAAGTTTGCCGAAGAACAAGCAAGTTAAAGCATCTGTTACATCGGCTTCCAATTTAAAGGCGCAATTTAATAATTTTAAATAAATAGTTAATACTTACAACTTCATGGCGGTAGGTAACTTTACTGTCATAGAAATAGAACACGTAAATAAAATGTCAAACTATTTAGTGTTGACTTTTTTTAGGACGTAGAGGGTTTGAAAAGTCTTCAAACCAATTTATAGAGATCTCTGATCTTATAAAATATTTTTTAAAGTCATGGTTTCTTATATATTTATTATTATATATTTCTAATATATATATATATTAATGGGATATGAGTAGAAATAAATTATAAAAAAATCTACATAAAGGCCTAGGCCTACCTATTATATTTTCTTAGTTTAAAATTGTATCTAGGCCCTTTTAAATTTATATAAATTATAAATATTATATCTTTTATAAATTATAAGTGTTTGTTTGGGAGTAAATAAGTTATTATTTTCTTATAGTAGTCTACATGTTATTTACTACTAGCCTATATAAATTAATGTTTTGCAATTTCTAGTTACCGTTGTTTGGTCTAAAAAATAATTTATATGTTACTGTGCTTTGCACATTTTGTAGATTTTTCTTCTTTTTTTAATTTGCAAATAAAAACAAATGTTTTACCTGACACAAACATTCTAAACAATACCTGGGAAATATTTAAAATAACATAACAATATGTAATTTTGTTTACTTTTTCTAGTTGAAGTAAATAAAAAACGGACTAACTTATAACTTTATTTATTTACTTTTTTTGGAGACTAACTTCTAACTTTAATCAGTTACTTTTTTGCTGACTAACTTCTAACTTTATTCAGTTAGGATTTTTCCTGGCTAACTTATAACTCTACTCAGTTATTTTTTTGATCGACTAACTCTAACTTCTATCAGTTACTTTATTAGACTAACTTTCCCAACTCTGCCATTATACTACATTTCTATTAACTAGTGGATACGGCAATGCTTCGCTATTGCTTGATTTACCTAACCTAAAATTATATTCAGTTTTTGATCCAAATCAGTTGTTGATCAAAATCAGCTGTTCATCAAAATCAGCTGTTTTAAGCTTTTCATATGAACAGCTGTTTTTGTGCCCCTGATAAAATCAAAAGAAATCTTTCTTCTTCTTCCTTAAGATTGACCTTCCATAAGATTAACATGGGAACTTTAAAAGCCACTGGGGCAGAGCCCAAGGGACTTATTCAAAAATGTAAGGCCAGTTTGCAAATCTACGCGACACGCTCTTTCCAATGAGACGTCAATGGATAAAATCGGTTAAGAAATGGCGGAGGAGTTCAACCGACAAAGTTTCATGTAGCGTATTAATTATATAGATTAATGTTGTTTCTTCTGTGACATCCCACTTCTTGACTGCCCACTTACGCTCCACAGATTGACTGCTTACAATTGGCTTCTAAATTTATTAAATCTATATTAATATTACAATTTATTCATACCTATGCCGTTTATAATGTTATTCCTTTAATTAGTTTAAATTTCTTTTTAAGGTAAAATCTCATATACACCTCCAATAGACTGCACTTACTACAAGTGGTAGTGATAAATTCACAATGTCACTTTAGATTAAAACTAAGCGTAGCACTGTATTGTCTCTGGCAGTAGACATATGGGATAATTAATTGTTACAATAATACAACAATCAATGTTAAGGAATTACACATGTTTACAATACGTGTTAGTAATATGCACATATTTTTCTAGGTGCTCCAGTTAAGGAAATATATTTCCTTGCACTGATAGATGTATTAACCCATTACGGAGTGAAGAAGCAAGCAGCAAAGGCAGCTAAAACAGTAAAGTACGGTGCCAATGTGGACGGCATCTCAACCTGCGACCCTGAGCAGTACGGCAAGAGGTTTATTGAATTTGTCAGTAAAGCCATCGAATGAACATTGTGCACATTATCCATGGTGTTTATTTAGCATAAGTGTATATTTTATTTCAACCTCTTCTTCTCTCTATAAAGTAAGCGCACATAAAGCGGCCATTAAATCTATCTCGGCCCTGTCGTTATTTTACACAAAATCTAATATGTTTATGTGCAATATGAAAATTTCAATACAATACCGCTGTTAGTCATTTTTATTTAACGCTACTTTATACTACACTTAGAGGGAATATTTCTACCACAGTGTTATTATCTTTTGCCTATTTTTGTATCATTAGAATAGAATTTTGTATAGTTATATAAATATATATTATATAAGTGTTCCTTATGTCCTGAACTAAGGCAGAAGGTTCGGTTACCTTTGACCTCCAAGGCTTCCTTAGAATGTTAATTTGTCTTAATTTAATGCAAAGTTTTGTTTTATCAATATTATCTAAGAACTCTTTCCCAACAGACCTACGACTACAATCACTTGAATAAATTTGCTAAAATGTATTTTCACAGTAAATAAAACATATTCAGTGCTAGAACCGTTGTCTTTCAAAGTGGTTCAAATGCATTGGGAGCGTAATTTCTGAGCATTTTGTTAGATCCTGTATCTTTAATATTCGTTTATTGTTTTCTGGCTCTGTTAAAACGCATTAGTCTTATAATCAATACGTACAATAAGCACAAAATAAAAACGTCGAGTAAATACTTTCATATTATTATTCTCCCTTTCCATAGTTCTTCATATTAACCCTCAAAGTGAAATTATATTAATCTATAGAACAATGTGAACAAATCTTCTCTATTAATAATCGTAGTTAAGCTCTTGATAAAAAGATATTTTTTTAACAATAGCAAAACACAAATTCTCACTCGATTCAAATACAAAGATGCAATTCAATTTATAATTTTTGTAAATATCAGGCTTACCATTCAACTATATGTATGAGTACAGTCAGAGTAATCTTGAAATTTTGAATATTATGTAGTCATTAAGTAAAATATCTACCAAATTCTGTCAAAGTGATTAAAGAGGATTTTATTAATAATTTTATCTGACCATTACGCATAATATCTGGCCATAGTTGGTAAAAATTATAAAAAGTCTGCTTTAATCCCTTTATCTAGCTATTACATATAGTATAATTTTGGCTAAAGGGGTCATTCTTTTAAAAAATAAATCACTTTGACCAACTGATACTAGCTATTTTGTATAATGACTAGACAAATTGATTATTTTTGAAGAGAAGTACTACTGTAGCCAAAATGCTGACTATGACTGATTGGACAAAATGACCAATTAAATATTTTACTGATGTGGTCATTATACATAATGTCTAGCAATTATATATAATCGTTGATTAATCACTATGATCATATGTAACGTTTGCATGTATGCTTTAAAAATACTATACTACAACCGCTTTTCTCAGTTAGTCAATAAAGTGTCCATGGTTTTTGGGTCAATGATTTTGTATTGTAGTCATTATGTTTTGTTGGGTCAATGATTTTGTATTGTAGTCATTATGTTTTGTTGGGTCAATGATTTTGTACTGTAATCGTTATGTTTTGTTGGGGAAGTGTTCTTAAAAAAAAAAAAACCACTGTTGTTGCAAATTGGATTGTTGTTTGTGATTGTATAATTAATGTATTCATTTTGAAATGTCTAAACTGTTTCGAATATTTATGTGCCTATAATTTAAAAAATATGTTTGTGGTAACTGAGTGCATGACATGTCTACTGAATTATCAGTCAAGTTTGTATCGGATACGTTTGTAGGACAGACGAAACCATTTCATGTTTGCCATCTTAAGTTGTTTTATGTTTGTGTAGGTTCGTAAGGTATTTGTATATAATTACTTTTTTCTACAATAATTAAATCTACATAATGAAACCACTCTATTACAGTTCTTGATGGCATTGAATCGCACTATCATAATTAATAGTCACCGTTTATCTCAGGAAATAATTACTTTTACATAGGCTCACTCGCATGGTACATTTGACAATTATTCAATACGAATTAAAAGATTGAAAGAGGGCAATAAAAAGTTATCAATAATTTTCTATGCTTTTTAATGTTAAAACATTCTATCTGTAATTTATCAATAAATAACTAGTTATACTAAGTAGCCAGTTGTAAAGGTTTTATCGATTTTAAATCAAGGATCTACTCTTGCAGATTTTTGCCAAATACATCTTTCAAACTTAGTTTTTTGTTCTGTGTAAAACATATGTCTTAAAAATAGCTCCTTTAAACGCGTTAATAAATATTAACTATAAGATTTTGTATACAAGCAATGCCACCTAAAAAAATTAGATTTAGAGTAAATTTGTGCGATGAAAACATTTACTACATAAAAATATGGTAATAGGCCTACATTGCATTTTTTTAAATTATCTGTTTATGAATATATAGCTTGTTTTTATAGCTATGGAAAATAAACATATGAAGAAAGTTTTTACCATCACTGCAAATTAGGAGAAAATTTTGTATTTTTTGTTAACACGTTCGCTACCGAGCGTTGCATATACGGGATGCTAGTCTATGGGTAAGAAAAACGTTTACATTGGTGGTAGCGAACGTGTTAATGCATATATTAGAAAATCTAACTAAATAATTCATCATGCTACGATCTTAAATACAATTTATAAATATGTTATGGAACTATTTTTCAATATCACATTCTGTCAATAACTAATTCAGATTAAATTTTAGTTTAGAATTCATTAAACATCAATAATTTTCAAATATATTTATTTATAAGCATTTAAACAATTATTACAGTATTGTATTAAACAATTATTCTTGTATTAAGCAATTATTATTGTACTAAGCAATTATTATTGTATTACAAACAGTATAGTTTGGCTGCAAACAGTTTGATAGTGGATATATCCTGAGGTATGTAAAATAGTTATGCGTTGAATGTTAATATAAGTTCATACAAAATAAGCGTTTTTTTTTTTCATTCATTACAATAATTTTATCACATAATAACATCGAGTTGTAATTTTGTATCTAATCTAGAAATATTTGTTCTACCCAAGGTGTTATGTTCAATTTATTATTTAAAAAAAAAGAGACTGAAAAACTATATTTATGTTAGTATTTATTTAATTTTACCTCATCTTTGATTTGATCGATGACTTCTGTATATTGTTACAATTGTTCGGACATTTGTCATCGTTTATGGGCAGAGAAAATAATTCATGATGTTTTGAGAGTTATCAAGTGACAACTGAAGGTATAAACATAGAGGACTGGTCCTAGAGTACTAGAGCTGAGGTATACAAACAGAAATTTTAAATTAGTAGGTTAGTAAGGGTAATTTTAAGACTTAAAGTTAAAAAAAAAAATTATAACCACAATTTTTATATTTTTTGTCATAAGGGGTGTCTTTTGTAAGGGTTGAAATGTTTTAAAAAACAACAAATTTTATATCACTAGTGAAATATTCTGAATTCAATATAAATGCACATTTAAATAATTTTTAATTTTAAAAAAGCCGTTGAAATTATTTTTTAATAATTAATATTTTCAGGGGATGATTTATAAGAGTTGAAGCGTCTCACAAATAATAATTTCAATAAAATAAAATAATTCAAATTTAATATGACACACTAATTTAATTTAACCATTTCAAGTTATAATAAATATCTTTAAAACTAGTTTTGAAAATTACTACCTTCGGGATAATTTACAGGGGTTGAATCTTTCTGATTAATCATAAACTTGTTCGAAAATGTCAAGAGATCTACAAATAATTAATTTAAACTTTATTTTAACCAATTACATGCTAGAATCTACAATTTTTTGCATTAAGGGGTAGTTTCCACCCCTAAAAAAATGAAAAGCCTGGTTCGGCACAGGGTAGATTTTGAAGTAGAGCTTAAATCCAAATTTTTACGAAAATCAATGTTGATTCCCAAAATTGCAGTTTTACCAAATACGATTGCAAGCAGTTAGTACTTTTAGAGGTACATATACTGACTTGAAAAGGTATTGATGTAAGTGTGACGAATGTATGTCAGTGGGATTCATTATGAAGTATAGCATAATCGAAAACAGTCATATATATTTTGTCAACCAGTGTAAACATAAGTGCTTTCCTTCCAAAGAGGCTAACATCTCTTTACAAAAAAAATGTGTAGATAGTATACAAAGGAGAGTTGACGAAGCTATGGAATTTACATTTCGGGGGATCATAGTGCCGGAACCAATGGACACGGAATAAAACTTTACATATCAAAGTTGTGGTAAATATTATCACCTACAAGTTCTATAAGGAAAGTTTTTCTCGAAAATCAAAGAAAAGTTTCTTTGTATTAGGAGTACAAAGATATGAGCAATGTCAATATTTGAGGTTAAAAAAAAATCTGAACTTTCTGTAATTTAGGGGTGTTGTTTGTGACCAATCAGAAGTGTTAAATCAAAACGATCACCCTGATCAATGTATTGCTAACTTCAGCGGGGTCAACAAATATAGCGCTAGAATGTTTTAGTCTGAACCAGGGGCGGTCCCAGCCTTAAGTTTTGGGGGGGGGGGGGG
>JAGFPH010010698.1:16895-38489 GCA_018207615.1 Philaenus spumarius
CACACCTATGTCTCTATGAATATTTAATAGAGCTAGACCCACAAGTCATTCCTCTCGCAAATTGTAGTCGATTTGCGAATATAATTATAGCTCCCCAAAATTATAGAATAACTTATCTATGAAAACGTATTTAGTATAAAAAGGCTAATTAAAAATATTAATTACGGTATTCAAGATTTTTGGGGGGGACCGCTCTTGGTCTGAACGTAGGGCTATTCGGGTGCTGAAGGTGGTCATATTAATGAAATAGTAATAAAAGTCCTACATTTCACCATTGTGTTATTTATGACTCAATTATTAAAAACCGTATATCGTTGGGTTTGTCTTAAAATAGTCTAAAAATTTGGTATCTACATTTTTTTTGTAAAATGTATAGTTTTCAGGGTGTCTACCAACCTGGATAACCTGGAAAAGTCAGGGAATTTCACTCAACCTGGAAAAGTCAGGGAATTTTGTGAAAAATTGTTGAAAGTCAGGGAATTTTATTAGAGCCAGAAAAATGCCGTGAAATGTTCTAAAGAATCTTACAACAATACCAATGTGAATAATTATACATATACTTTAGAAAGTCAAGACCATTAGTTTATTTGTTATGGGTCAATCCATTTCAAATCGACCAATATGAATTAAAAAGGTTGCTGTCAAAATTTATTTATTTTTTATTTTTACACAAGTTAGCACAACTATCAGAGAATTGAAATCAGGGGTTTTAAAATTTTTAGGGCTTTTATTTTTTTTAGGCGGCCATTTTGTATTGGCGTGTTGGTGAAATTTACTCTTTGCAGAGGTTAGCGCAAAGCTCTGTATCTCCCGTGTTTTTCGAGATAATGAATTCAAACAAAAACTATAATAAAGGTAGTGAAATGCTGAATGTTTTTGGTCCTATGCTTTGTTAAGCCTACCTTAATGCAAATGCCTGAAAAAAATTTATAAACTTTTAACTTTAAAAAATGTTAATCTTCATTTTTAAAATAAACATTTTTATAGAAAGCAATGAGACTCACCATCAATTTTTTTCTGGGTAGAGGCTTGGTAGTATACTACTTCTTTAAAAAGATTCAGGCCTATAAACCTCCTCCCTTTTTTTCAATAGACCTTTGAACTTGACGATTTTTCAAAAAATCGGCTATAACAACAAATTTTTTTGTATAACAACAAGTAGCTGAAATTTGATCACTGAGACTCTATTACTTTTTGAGTTATAATTTAAGGATGATTTAATATGATTTAATTTGAATGATGCAATATTGCATGTCTGAACTTGCAGACTCCCCACCACTGAAGCATGCAAGAGACAACAGTGTCAGTCAGTAAACCATGCTGTCAGTGATCATTGTGCAATCATATGTAGTGGAGCTAGTGTTTAGTTGAGTTTGTGTTAAAATAGAGTGTTCTTTAGGATAGTGACTGGTGAGTTGTGCCACAAACTTGATTATCAGCCTTTTTCTAAGGAAATATACCAAGTAAACAATTTAAGTGAAAGAGAACAAACATTATTAGAACTAAGAACATCAAATAAACTTTAAACCATTTGTAACTATCATAAAATTAAGTACCTTTACAAGTACCATCATGTGTTTAGAAGAAACTGTAGTGATCCTTTAGGTTATCACAAAAAACCAATCAGAAACGGTTTAAGAGAGATTCTTTTTGAGCATTGAAAAAAAAAGTGTCCCTGTTCAGCTATACCTGGTAAATCTCTTTGTGCTACGTGTAATAAAAAAATATTTGGTATGGCTGTAGAAGAAAAAGTCAAGTGATATCGATATGGATTTTCAACTACAAAATGATACTGAAAAGTTTGTTGTTGGAGAGGAAACTGGTTTGAATGTGCTAGATAGGGTTTGTAGCTCATTAGACTTGTCACCTTGTACTAAAATAATCAAACTTAGCAAAACCAAACATTTGTCAGCATTGAAAAGTAAATCAGAGAAAATAAGCTCTGCAGTAAAACGAAGGTTAGCATCTTCTTTAGAAGAAACTGCAACAGACGAGGAAAAAAACAATGAAAGGGAAGAAGTACTATCAGAAGAATACAAGGAACTTATTGCAAAATTAAAAGAAAAATGTGCAGTAGTAGTCAAAAAAGAAGACAAAATAAAGATCATCAGTCTTTTGCCAAGCAGTTGGTCGAAGAATAAAGTATGTGAGTAGTTTAATGATACAGATTACCAAGGAAATTAATGAAAACTCAAGGTGTGTTACCTGATTTAAAAAAGAGACGTGGCAACAAACTAAGTGATGAAATTGTTAATGATGTTATTAAATTCTATCAAGAGGATGACAACAGTCGACTTTGTCCTGGAAAAAAAGAATGTGTTTCGATGGGTAAAAAGGTGTACAAACAAAAGAGACTAATTCTCTTTAAACGAGTTGTTTGTCAGTTTCAAGAAAAAGTATCCTCATCATAAAGTTGGCAGATCAGCTTTTTTCTCACTGAGGCTAAAGTGGTGCGTATTGGCCAGGAGCAGCTGGTACTCACAATGTTTGCTTTTGCAAATACCATCAAAATGTCAAACTTATGGTAGAAGGAGCTAAACTAAATGCAGATTACAAAGATCTAATGGATATTATGCTTTGTGACTCTCAGAAAAACGAATAAATGCTTGATAAGTATGAGTTCTGCCCAAGAAAGGGTATTCTTTTGGAGTTATTACACGATGAAACTGATGATCTGTCTGAAGATATAACGTTCAAGCAATGGGTTAGTTACTGATCGAGCAGAATTAATCACTCGAGTGATGCCGCTTGATGAATTTTTTGAAGAACTAGCTGAAAAGCTAATGAGTTTGAAAACCCATCACTTTATTTCCAAAGCTCAGTCAAAATACTTAAAAAAACCTCAAGTAAAACTTGTCAACAGATGTTTGTGTAATCCTGTGCGACTTCGTAGAGAACTTTACGTTTGTTATACAAGATGAAATTCAGAGTTTTCATTGGACCAATCCACAAGCAACTCTACACCCTTATGAGTTTTACTTCAAGAAAGATGGTGATGACAAAGTTTACTGCAAGAGCCTATGCATTATAAGTAACAACTTGGACCACAACACCACTACTGTGCATACCTTTCAAAAATACATCATTGAAGAAGTAAAGAAAGTAGCACCGGAAGTAAAAAAAGTAGTATACTTCAGTGATGGCGCCAGTTGCCAATATAAAAATAAAAAAACTTAACCAATATATGTCACCACAAGTCTGATTTCAATCTTGATGTTGAGTGGAACTTTTTTTGCTTCTTCCCATGGCAAAAATGTGTGTGATGATATCGGTGGCACAACAAAAAGAGCAGAGACAAAAGCTAGCTTGCAGCGAGCATATCATAACCAGATATTAACAGCTGCAGAAATGTGCAGGTTTTGCGTTGAAAATTTACCCGGCGTACATTTCATATATGTACCCACCGAAGAGGTTCAGCTAAACAGCAAGAAATTAGAAAAGCGATTTGATGCTTGCAAAAGAATTGTAAATACAAGGTCATACCACAGATTTATTCCTTTAACCGATACTTTAATAAGATGTTATATATACTCTGATTCAACAGAATTCACTGATTGCAGCACTTCTACAGTTCAAAAGCAAAGTATATTTTCACTGAAAAGTAATGATAGAGTTCACAACTACTACAGGTCGTTCCTTTAATATCAGTGACAAACTATCGATGAAATCAGCCAACTTTCCGCATCAATGATGTCTTAAATGCAGTGTGTTTACAAACCTTAAAAACTAAAAAGGATATTTTCAAAATGTGAGGTGTAAATAGATGAAAACATAACTACTTTTTAGCTAAACACAAACATTTGTATTCAGAAATTTCATAAAAATCTGTCCCAGAAAAAGTAAGTTTTTTTTTAAATTTCAGCTATGTTAAGACAATTATCTACAAAAACCAAAAAAGTCTCAACGATCAAATTTTAGTGACGTGTTGTAATACAAATAAAGAGTATTTTGTGAAAATTTGGTAATTTTAATGTGTGTCCCTTCGGAGATATTCAAGGTTGAAATAGCTGATTTTTTAAAAATCATTAAGTTTGAAGGTCTATTAAAAAAAAAGGGGTGAGGTTTATAGGCCTGTTATAGGCTATTTCAACCTTGAATATCTCAGAAAAATTACTCAAGTAAACCTGCAACTAGTATTTGTTATTGTGGTATATTGTAAGCGTTAAGTTAAGCTAGATATTTTATCTTAACACTCATTAAAACTCAATTTTTGTAAATATAAATATTAGCCTATAGTGTGTTATTTTGAGAATCTGGAATTTTCTTAAAACTGGGTATGGAAAACCTGGAAAAGTCAGGGAATTTAGATTTTGAATTTTGGTAGACACCCTGGTTTTCTAGATATTTAACATTGAACATTTTCAACTGCCGCCATTTTGAAACACATTTTAAAGTAAAATGTACTGTATTTACATGAATATTCATACCCAGTTTCATGATTATATTTTAAACCATTTCCAAAATATTAAGGTACTGTAGAATTTGGATAATTAAAAGCTGAAACCAACCATTGTAAAAATTTGAATTATCCAAAAATTCAAATTATAAAAGTAAAATTATTTTTCGATTTTTAGATTCTCAAAATGATTGAAATAATAACTTATGAATATGTTTATTATATATAAGGTTTATTTTCACCAATCAAAAGTAAATGATGCTTTTTTATTATGTACAATATAATACAAAATATATACTGTACTTTAACAAAGTATTGTGAAGTGTCCGATTGCATTGTAGAATTAATTGTTTTTACGTTTGCAAAATTCTCAAGTATGTTAAGAGAAAGGAAAAACAGCTTCACTTACACAGATTTGTAGTTCAATGTACCGCTGAAAATCACGCAATTACTGAAGAGCCTCAGACGTTGTAGGGATTGGGGAATCTTCAATTTCAGCTTCAATGTCTTCTAAATCCGACAATTCGGCACATTTTTTGTTTTTTTCTTCTACTAAAAAGTTCACTTGGATGCTAGTCAGATTTCTTAACGAATACAACTTTTTTTAAACAATTTGCTATTGTTGTTTTTAGTAACTTGTGACACATTCTTGCTGCTTGAAGGATATCGATCTTTAAATTTTTGTTTTCCAATGAATCTGTCAAGAGCGTTTGTGCAATAAGTCATTGGTAAAAATGCTTAACATTTTTATAATGCCCTGATCCATTGGCTGTACAACTGAAGTCATGTTCGGAGGGGTAAAAATAACCGTAACGTTGTTCATAAGTGGGATAGAGTTATGCATTACAAGTGTCAATAAACAAGATGATTATTCTGTTCGATTTACAAAAGGTTTTGTCGAGATTTAACAACAGAGATTGGGCAGAGCATCAACTGACAAACTACAGTATCGGTACCTAGAGAATTCTTGGAAGCCAGTACCGCGTCTAGAATTGCAATACGAGTACAAACAATAGCGGCTGGGCTATGTCCTGCCCCATATCTACCTGACAGTGATCTACTTATTCAGCGATCCCTTTCACACCACAATATTTTATTTTTAGTGTTGATAAAAAAACTTTGAATTATCCATAATTTTTTTACATTGATATCGTATAAAGTTCAAGGGACCGAACCGAAACTTCGAATTAAAGACGTTCGAAATATTCAAGTTCTACTGTATTTGTAAAAATCACATACAGACGGACAGACAGAAAACAGCAAGATAGAACACATGTTATATTGTATTATTTACTTGTTTTTAGTACCAGTTGTAGTTTGGTTACTGTAGCCCGTGCATCACTGAGGATGGCGACATTGTCGTTGAAACGCGTTTGAGGTTAGTAAACGTATTTATTGTGAGATTTTGTGTTCAGGTTTTATTTTATCTAAGTTACTTTCTCACAAGTCAAGCTCATTAGTTATTTATTTTTATAGTCTGTATATAGACAAATATACACTCCTTTTGTAGGGGGAAAAAGTTTTGATGTTAAATACTAGCTTGTAGTGACTATATATAATTAATCAATCTAAATAATATATTTTATTTTGATTTAAGAACTGCAGACGATATTTTACACACTTGTGGAAACCAGAATACTGTGCTTAAAGCTGTAGTACATTTTGCAACACAATACTTAGTCTATGTTCAAGTGAAATTTATCATACATTATTAATCACTAATTCTTTATTGCTATGTGTAGGCCAATGACAGTCTTTCACTTATTTAATTTTATTTTGGATTTCTTCTTGTTTATGTGTTCCATCACAAAATGGGCGATTTGACGTTTGCTTGCAATTACATAGGTAGTATTCTTTATCCTCTGCTACTTCAAATCTGACAGGCCGGAGTTCCACTTTAACGTAGGGATTTTTATGCGATCCATCACACAGTGGCTGAAAGAAAAAATTAGATTTTAAATGATCAAGATGCAATTGCTTTAAGAAAGTTGTTCACAATGAAAGAGTTTATGGATCTAAATTTACTTTTTGAAGCAAAATATTTACACTGTTAAAGTCACAGAAATAATTACATAGTCGAACTTCAATTGTTCTGATCCCAATTCGGATTAAGAAATCGTCGTAGATGTAACCTCAGAGCTGGATTTCTAAATAGGCTGAGGAGGCTGCAGCGTAGAGCGGCAAATTTTTAGGGGCGGCAATTAGGAATTTTTTTTGAAAACTGAAATAAAACTTTTCTACTTTATTTAACAGACGAAAATATTTATATGTAGCTTAAAATATATAGCGCACGAAAATAATTATGTTACTTGAAAAATTGTTTTCCACTTTCTACGACTAATATGAGCTCACAACATGTAATCTTGTTACGTAGTTTTTATGTAGCCTGATTTGATCCGAGGAAATGGCCGTAGATAAAACAACTACGAAGAAGTCAGCAAAAGAAAGACAAAAAGAAAAATTTGGCCTGATGAAGATCAAAATGGGGAAATAAACTTTTCCTGAAGGTATGACTTAAGAATAAATATGTTTCTATTGATAATAGATTCTTTTATTGGTGAGTTCAACAAGAGACGAATAGCCTATAGCGAGTTTCAAGACAGGTTTTACTTCTTATCTCAGTTATATGAAAACAAAAAAAGATATTTACGAGGAATTGATGAAAAATTCAACTAATCTCTACCACATCTGTAAACACAATTTGGATTCTTATTTCGTGAATCCACTTCCAAAAGTACTGTGTTACAGGTGCAGATATTGAGCAACCAGCAGAAAAATCGTTGCAAGGAATTTCAAACTTTCTCTGATGTAAGAAGATGTCTGAATTTGGACATCGCACTGAAAATTAGCCTGTGCATACCTGCTACAAAATTGTGCTGGAGAACGTAGTTTTTTCGCCTCAGAAGATAAAAACTATCTACGAACCAGCATTTCTGAAGGAAGGTCGAACTCGCTTTCTTTACTGTGTATTTAGGCAAATCCCACAAAAACACTTTCCTATAAGGACATATTAAACGTGTTCGCTCTTAAAAAATCTTGCAAGAAAGTGATGTAAATTTGAAGATATAAAAAGATGCAGAACGTAATTCCTATGTGGGTTGCACAAATTTTGTTTGAGTTGGTAGCTATACTTTATTTTTATTACCAACAATAAACCAATAATGAACCACATTTTATGTAACACATCAATATCCTTATCCAGTAGAAGTTAATAAAGTAGAACAATAATAATTCCAGTAGAATACAGTACTTTATTTATGTAAAATAGCTGTTTACAGTCTAAGAACATTTAAAGAGTGTCACTAACCTCAAAGAACAGAATAAAACACTTTCACTTTTCTGAAGAATCTTAAAAGATGTTTTTAAAAAAAAATTAAATAAAGTGATCTAAGTTGAAAAATTCAATTGTAAAAAACCCTTAAATTTAGAGCTGTTACACTTATAAAATAACACCAATTAATTCTGCAGTTGTATAAAACGAATCTAAATACAAAACTAAATGGGGCGGCAAATGGGATCTAGCCTACAGGGGGCAAACTAATATATTTTTTTTTTTTTTGGTTTTTAAAGGCGAAAAACCTAGGTGGTTATCATCGCCTGGGAAACTAATAAATCCGGCCCTGTATATTGCAGTAGCCTCAGGGCAAATATATTCTCAAGTTATGAGGGACGTTAACTGTACGTTTCTGTATTATAATCCGTGTTTTTGAGATGTCGCATCACTCACTTCAAGGATGGCCACCATACATTTAGGCTGTCTTGGTGTATTACAAATAATGGAATAGAAACATTTGAGATATTGTGTAGGAGGAAGGCTAGACGGTGGGGTACACACCCAGTGCGTTCTAATCGTAGGACAGTTTCACTTCATCTTTCAGCAACACCGACAGTATGAAGACAAGTTTTTTCAGTACTATCAAATGTCGGTTGCGTCTTTTGATGAACTACTTGGTTCCGTGTGTGATAAAGAAGAACGACACAGTGATGAAGAAAGTATAGAACCACCAGAGAGATTGGTTATAACATTGAGGTAACTAAACATTCTTAGCAAAGAAAATTTAAGGTGCAAACAAATAGTGCTGCGTTGTTAATGTGTCAGGCCACGCGGGCAGCGCCCGGTAACATGGATTCACCAGCATTGATAGGGCTCGTACAACTTGGCTTGAGGTAGTTCCATTTACCCAATACACCGATTTAACGCGATAGTGAAAATGCAGCGCTAGGTATACTGTAACATGGCACGAAGCCATTCACTGTCCAGGACTTAAAACTATCAGTGTCTTCTTTAATGGGTGGAAGTCTTTATGCCTATATATGTTAATTACATATATATGTTTAGTTACATATATTAAACACTGTAATCAATGACCGATGCTGTCTATCAGGTTGGCAAGAATGTACTTGGTAAGTGTATTTTTTATATACTTGGTTTGTGTCTTATACCCTAATTAAAACTTAATTAAACTTCTGAAGAATAAGTCATATTATTAGTTACCTAATAAATAAGGTTCTAATTTGTTTAGATTCTATATAATGAAATGTAAATCAATCACAAAATTTAATATAATTCATTATTATTATAATATCCCTTGTTTATAAGACAAAGCGAATATCTACATGTAAATTTATCCTGTCAGTTTTATAGTAATAAAGTAACTACTGAAATGTCTGTATATCCTTGCTGCACAACTCATATAAACTAACTCCATTGAAAGAGTTTTGGCGCACTCTCCTCTCAAACAATAACAAATTGTACAATCACACTTGCACACAACATTATACGAGGTGTTAGCAAAAAATATGGTGAATTAATGTTTATATCAGCAACTGCTGATGCTACATCAATTTGGCCTAATATGTCCAATAGCCTAATCTTTTTAGACAGGTAGTGTCAAGTTTGAACGAGTTCTGACTTGTCAGTCAACTTCCAGAGCCGCAAGAGTGAGATCGCGTTTACCGTGTCTGTTATGCATCATGGTTTTCGAACAATTCATTAACATTAAGATTTGTTTAAAGTTACAAAAGAGTGCCATGGAAGTTCATGAAATGTTTAAATCAGTGTATGGCGATGATGTGGTAACTCTGAAGACTGTTTACAAGCAGTATGATCCATTTAAAAGCGGAAATGAGTCGGTTGAAAACGAGGAACTGTCAGGACTTCCTTCGTCCTCAAAAACAGATAAAAATGTACAAAAAATGGCCAAACTTATTCATTCAAACAGACGAATTACTATTCGAGAGCTTACCAAAGTACTTAACATTTCGTACAAATGCATGAAAATCATTTTAACCGATAATTTGTGAACCATGCAGCAGTGCGCATGTGACTCAGCGTCATAAATAAATGTGTAGCGTTTTATGTTTTGAAGACCTTTTCGGAGGTATAAACTGAGGATGGAGTTGCAACTCCGAAACTATTAACTGTTATTCAATAGTGACTTGGACACCGAACAATGAACATTAACAGGATTGCTGGCGGCGACAGTTATTTACAAGCACATCCGGTTGATCTAGATTACCAATTGTAATTATTAATTTTATTATTAATAATTTTTACAAAACTTAAAATTTTTATTTTATTTATTACCGTACCTGTTAATTGTGTTTTTACAGTGGTCACTGAAGTGTAAAAGTGGCCAAGAATAAAAAAAATTAATTTAAATTTCTGTAAGCCTAATACATTTAGAAAGAAACCAATTAATATTTATTTAAACCATGATTGAAACTAAGCCTATCACAATTTTTTAACGTAAGTACCTGATTTTTGCTTTGTCCACAGGCGCACCAGTGATATTTTTTATTTGGTACACAACGCATTTTAAAAGGTTTCTTATCATATATGACTCCTTTTTTAGCCTGCTGACTTGCTGTGTACACTCCTTCTACAACATTTCGGGGTATTTCTGGATTGTCTTTAGTTGATTTTTGCCGATAAAAGACCTAAATAGATCAAAGTGAGAAAGCAATTAATATTTAAGTAAAATTAATTCCATCTTAATATGTTTATTTTTACACATTTTGTTAAATCAAATTATATAGGCCTATATAAAGCATATTTATTTTAAAAAAAAATTTAATGTTTGATGAGAATCTGAATTGCCTATAAAGGTTCTAGCTTGTTTTTTAAAACATGAATTAGACAAATTTACTGTAAGAAATTAAGTACAGTAACATATATTTTTCCTACAGCTTCTTAACAAAGTGCATTTTTGCACTCTCTAAAGTAACTTTACTTTAGTAGAGGATCTTATTTATGTTAAATGCTGGTAAAAATACTGTGGCTAGAGACTGTAAGTTAGAACTTCAGGCTATTTTTTAAATTCAAAACTGTGAGATGTCCTAATGCAAACTTTAGCCAGTGAAACAACGTTGCACAATCAATAAACGATTGACAATAAAAAGTAGGCCTAAATAACAGCTGCGTACGCAGGATTTTTGATTAGTATACAAAGACTAGGTAAACTTCAAATTTTATGATATTTTAGTTAGACGATGTATTTAAGAAGAACTAAGTAAAAAACAAAAAACTACGTGTCGGAAACGTTATATATAGACATTAATTAATATAAAAACTTATATATGTTTACACTTTTGAATCATACTGTGACTAAAGACTGACAAATAACTAAACGTCGGAAACCTTGTAGATAAGCTTACCGAGCGATAAGAAAGTTCAAAGTCCAGTTTTGAGAGTTATTCAATCAGTCCTATATTAATGACAATGGTGTTCTACATTCAATCCGTTTTTTTTGTGAATTTGTAGTAGCCTAACAAACATAATTTAGGAATATTTGCTTTACCCAAAAATGAAATATTATTATAACAAAGTGTAGAGAAAAAATCAAAGGATTGAACTGTATACTTGTACATTATCTTTTCCTAAAAGTGTTTGACTTAGAATTATTTGAATAACAAAAGAGAGAAAAAATGAAGAAATCTCTCGCCCAATCAAGCTATATACGATGCACGTGCTAACTCCTATGTCTACCCATGTTATAAAAAGCCGTTAGGGTTCATATTCAAACCTTAGATGGGACTGTATTAGCAGTCACTTTCCCACGGTCCTACACAACAAACAGTTCAAATATAGCATATTTGGTTTACAGGGAAAGTTAGCTTGAAGCATTTTGTTTACAAAGATACCAAATTATGTCTAAAAAACTATTGCGGTCACACAGATATCACATGTAATAAATAATGCTGTTTATTGGTTGGAAAACTGACCAATTGCAAGGGTCTACAAAACGCCCCACAACTTAAGAACTATTTGTCCGATTTTTGATTGGATGGCAGTATTAGATAGGGGAAATTGTGAAGAATCCAACGATATCTAGGTTTACTTTAGAAGAAGTACTAGAGAGAGAGAGGAAAGATGCGTTACTTCGTCGTGTTTAGTGACGAAATCCAGTGAATTGACGGGCGCCCAGTTTGTTTAAGAAAACTAATAAACTGCAATGATGATTACGTATGTAAATATATGTTTTAGGAAAAACTTGTAAATACAAAAATAAAAGTTTAGATCATTACCTTTCCAATGGATTTTGATTTATTGCGATTGAATAATTTTTTGTGGATGAAATATTCATTACAAGTAGAGTTGTCAAAATGTATCGTTTTCACGTGCCACGTCCCCACGACCACTCAAATTGAGTAGTCCAACAGTTGCAGGGTTAACAATGTTAGGTAACATTAGCGAGGCTTAAATCCCTATTTTATAAATGTATCATAGACAGGTTATTAAGAATGTCCTACCCTTGAACAATACTTTGATGACCAAGTTATAATATAATTGTTAGAAAAATAGTTCTGTCTTTGTTAACTTACCACATTAAACATTTTAACGTTGTGCTCAAATTGTAACCTTGTGTAGTTGCAGGCCCTTATTAAAGTGCAATTATTTAAAAGTCCCATTTTAAATAACTACCGTACTCTATAACCTAAAATAAAATTAAGATCTACGGTACTTCAAAATATTAAAAAATAACAAAACGATAGTTATATTACACACACATTAGCTATTTAGAATATTAATATTAAATGAACATAACTTTAAAAAACAAAATACATTATTTCATTCAAACACTACCAGATTGCTCAATGTTCTATGTTCTATCTAATCTTTTGACTTGATTCTCAGAGATAATAATAAAAATAGAATTATTATTTTTTTTCAATTTTCATGCATAATGTAAAATGTAATGTCAGCTACAGCTGGTATGATCAACAAGATCAGCTGAAGATCACTGGACATGTGATTTTGCAAAGTCACTATTGATTTTATACACTCATATCAATATACCAGTACAGTAATCGGTTTCTCTGTTGATTAAACAATGTATAAATAGTATTTAAAGATTTGAGTTCAATTAATTATATTTAACTGTAGAATATGAAATCGATCTATGAAAATAATTTTAATAACAACAAAAATTCTATTTTATATTGATTAAAGTGTCATAAATCTGTGTACTTAACTACAAAACTTCAGTATGTTTCTAATCTATTTCAGATTCAGAAATGTCAAAAGTTGTGATTAAAACAAACTTTAAATACTTTCTTTTTTGTAAAAATACAAAATGGTTTTGTTTGTCTAAAAATGAAGCTTTTCTAGCAGTGTTGCCAGACTGGCTAGGAGAAATATTATGGATAAATCACACGTGTACGTGTCTAACATGTTTTGATAATTAATTATGATGGAGGCCTTGTCATTCAATATACTATTCCATTGCCCAAATAAATCTCTCAGGATGCACTTTTATTCTGTTTCAGTTCAAATTTCTCCACCATTGCTTTTTTTTAAATATATATATATATAGTATATACCATAGCAATTTTTAAATGTCTCATTTCATTTTGTATTATATTGAATTAGGGTGGTTGTAACGATTTTGTTTTAAAGTATTCCCGTAACCTTAAACAGCTTTGGATCCATATATAAAAATGCAACAACAATGTTTCACAAATTCAAATAGTGGCCCGTATTTTTTTCTCAATCATACTACGTATTTGGGTATTTTGCTCCCGACGTCCGTTTTTTTTGGACGTTGTGAGTATGTCCGTTGAATCACAACGTCCGAATTTTCGGTCGTTCAGAAAAAAATCATATAAAATACAAATCATAAGTGTATTATATATCAGTGGAATCGAAAAGAAAAGAACTGTTCTATTTACCTCTATGATCTTTACTTACGTTATAAATTACCTCTATGTTCACTACGACGAAGATAATTATGATAGACGTGGCTGTGCTTTTGTCATCTGTCAGATCATGTCAGTCAGATGTAAATAACTTTACTTGTTTGTTGTGATAAGTGATTGTTTTCGTCTATATTTTAATAGTTATTTTTATGTGAATTGTGATTATGAAGCGAGTACCTTCACCTGTTAGTGACATTATTCAAGTGTTATTATATTTGCTATGTACTATTCCTGTGGCTATACGCAACTAACCGCAGAACTGGTTATGTAGTAAATTTACGATAAAAAGCTTTAATAACTCTTGACATTTTGTAATATAGTATAATGAAATGACATTTGAGGTTTTTTTTCATTTTTAAAACTTGGACACCATGGATGTCTACATATTTCTATTACCAGTTATCATTTTACCTCAATTGGTAGGTATTTTGTTTGTATATGAGAAGTAACTCGGTGCATTGTTTTTTTAGGGGTGTGCCACCAGATTTTGTTTTAAAATCTAGGCTAGTTTAAGCATTCTTTTCTTAAGCTGTTGCTTTTATGGTGGCCTTGAATTACTTTTGTAACACTATGATGCAAACAATAACACAAAGCCTGTGTAACTTTACTATTCGACTCTAGGCTAATATTTTTGCTAACCATGACTTTTTTTTACATTCTACTGTTAAATGTTGAATACAAGTAAACATACTGTGACTAAAAATTTTAGGTTAGAACCTTTTAGGTATTTTTTTAATTATTATTTTTGCATTTCTGTTGCCTCTAGGTTAGCCTAGAGTCGAATAGTAAAGTTGTGCCCACAAAGCCTAGTATTTAAACAAAATAAAAGTTTACTCTAAATGATCCATTATCAAACTGAAATTGTGTTACTACTCACCAAATCATTGATGCTTTGGCTCTAGCTGTAAGGAATACAAACCTTGTTTTTTAGTTAATTCTTGTTCAATATATTATCTAACTAAAATATCATAAAATTTGAAGTTGACCCAGTCTTTGTTGACTATTAGGCCTACCTATTTATTAATCCAAAATGTTTAGGCTACATAGAAAAATACACATATTATAAACAGACTGACTTTAGACTTAAACTCAATTCCCAACTTATTTAAATCAGGAAATAATAGACGCATCTTTTTAATGACATCAGACTGCGTTTACGAATACGTAAACACGATTTATGAACTAACTATTCCTACAACTTAACATGCCTTAATAAAATAGAAAAACACATAATTTTCACTTTATAAAATTCTATAATATGTAAATACTTAATGTTTACTGTACTTTCCATCAAACGATGTTCATAATATGGCACATTGAATCAATCCGATGTGTATAACAATTGCCCAAATGTATTCGTTGCTTCAACGTATTTGAACCTATGAAAATTTGTAAAAAAGTCTGAAGTTCTAATCAATAGTGTCTATTCACAGTATGGTTCCACTTTATAAACAAATATAAGTTCCAATAGAAAAAAGAAACACATTTTTTCGAAGCATTAAGCATTGGTGTTTCGAAACAGTTGAATTCGGTCAAATTGCAAAGCAGTAGAAAAACTCTATTTGTAATTCAGATATAACTTTCAACTACATGCAGAGATAGAATTTAACACCTTTACTTTTCTTTAAAAAAATGTAGGCCCTAATTAAATTTGAAAAGATATTTTGTAATTGCTTTTTTTTACAGGTAGAAGCAAGATATTGCACATTGTTCGAAGTAGATGGGGAGACCAAATATTATATGTAAGTGGTGGTATATAATCTATTAAGGCCTAGTTGCAATGTAACTATCAGTGAATTGTTTTATTACTTTTAACTCAACATTTTTGTTTTTTGTATAGTCTTTCCGCTCGGCCATGATACCTGACTTCTCGGAACTCAACCCCCCCTCCCTACCCACTCGCCGGGCCCTCCGGTGGCAAACAATGACTCACCTAGTGGAGGGGTGAGTTCCGAGAAGTCAGGTATCACGGCCGAGCGGAAAGACTATAGTACCATCAACTGGGGTAACTTTGGCCCAATCTTCGAAAAAGATAGTTTGATCGACTGTAAGTTACCAATTAGAGCTATCGACTTGTTCATGTGATAAACATTAAGAGTACCGGTACAATAACATTTACAAAATACAGGTTTGTTACTTTTGTAGAATGTTTAGTTCAATTTTATTTTATTCCCAACTCATTGTACAATTAATAACAATAAATAATTATAATTGGGGTAACATTGTCAGAAATCGTATCGGCCTTAATTTTTATGACAGTTTATGTTTTGGACAATGTTACCCCATAAAAGGCAAGATTGGCCCAAATTTTCGAAAAATCTTAGAAATAAAATAAATTAAGTTCTGAGTTTTAAAAACCAATCAATATACACTAAATAAGCAGAGTTAAAACAAAATAATAGTAGCCTACATGTAGTTACTTATATATATTATATTGTAACATTTTAAGCCACGAGTAAAGATCAAGGGGTTGATTTGTATATATATTGAAACATAAGATTTTTTTTTAATAAAAGAACAGTTAAATGTAAGATTCACCAATTTGTTAGATAGCCTAAAGCTAACCTCAAAATTTGCTTACCAGAATAAATTACCAGTTTGGAAAATTAAAATAACTTTGTAATCTTCGAATATTGAACAATCAAATTAAATCTAAAACCTACCTTTCTTTTAAATTCGACTTACCTTTTGTTTATTTTAAATATATGAAACATAACATTCAGAAATCAGTAAGAGTTGATTATAACCTAAAGTGGTTAACTAAGAACCTTTTCACTATTCTTATGTGTAGTTATTTCATGTTTAGATCATTAGTTTTATTAAAATCAAAATAATATTGTATGTTTATAAATATAAAGAACAAGTGAATGTAATGTAAATAGATTAATAATTTAAAAAAACAAAACAAGATAATGTTCAGTGTTAAAAATATGATCGATCAATGTGAACAAGTAAGAAACAGTGCGTAATAGCGGCGATATACCGATGTCTAGACAGGTACGGATTTATAAACATACGATATATAAAGTGAATATTTTTTTTTTCGCCAAATAACTTATAGTAATTATAAACCAATCCAAAAGTGTTCCATACTTTTTTTTGTAGAGAAAGGTTTAAAGAATTTATATATGCCAGTAAAAAAATTATTGATGTAAAATTTACAAAGTTATTAGCTCAAGAAACAAAAAGTATTCAGTGACGAAAGAAAAAAGTTCAATTTAAGGCCTACATAAAAATTAGTAAACATTTCTTGTAATTTTTTTCAAAATGTAAACAAGTTTTGTAATTTAGTTGTAAATAGAACTGTATAAAAATATTTATCAATTTCAAATTTCTTATTTTGATCACACCAGTTTTATGTTCCTACTACAAGACTGCTAACAAAACTAGGCCTAGTTTGAATAGTAATTTAGGAATATATCCTTTGCCCAAAAATGAAATATTATTATAAGAAAGTGTAGAGAATAAATCATAGAACTATTTCACATTGTATTACTTGTTCCACAAAATTAGAATAATCTGTCAAAAGTTTGCGCGGATAAAGGGAATACAAAATTACCGTGGGAATCTGACTTGCGTTGCATTCTCAAGCGGAGGTTTGAATTCCACGAAAGTCTGTATTTCTCACTTCTGTATGAATAACATCTAACCAGTAAAATGTAGTTTACTTTACACCAAACGAAAGATCGAAGTTTTCCCTACAAAACGATATAAAGATATCTATACAAATACAATGAGTTGTAAGTGATATCTCGAATGCAAAATGTGCTGTTTCGTTGGTTGAAAACTGTCCAATTGCAAGGGTTTATAAAAACCTTTATATTTTCGAAACTATAAGAGTGACGTCTGATTGGAAGGCAGTTTTAGAAAGTTAAAATCTTGACTAATCCAATCGTATAATATAAAGATATATATTATTGTCAAAATATTTCTGTCGAGAAGTATTCAGTTTTAGAGAAGTGACAAAGTTGAGTAATTTCTTTGTGTTTTATTCATGCGGCATTAGCTTTTCAGAAAACTATAATTTTAAAACAATGATTTTACGTATATAAATATATACAGTTTAGGAAAAATTGTAAGTACAACAAAATAAAAAAGGGTCTGCGTCGGAACAGACGGTGGAAGTTATACTTCTTTGGCCATTCGTATATTCGTATACTTTCCTCTAATTTTTGAAGAAAAAAAATTTCACAGCTGGGGATCGAACCAGGGATTCTAGCGTGGAAGTCGAGTGCATTAACCACTCACCCACCGAGACTCTTGAGGTATCTCTTGTAGAGAAAAGGTATAAAAAGGCACTTTCCGGATTTTACTCCTAACGCATGATGCGGTTTCTCGTCCGACACCCCATCCCGATTACAACGGGCGCAACTAAGTATAACTTCAAAAATTAAAGTTTTAATCGTTTCCTTTCCAACACTTTTTGTATTATTGCGATTAGATTTTTAGTTGGTGAAATATTCAATACAAGTTGAGTTGTCACAGACTACTCAATTCACTACTGCGGCGAGCTGAGACCATTCATCTTGAGTGGTCTAAGAGTTGTAGGGTTAAAGCACTCGTCAAAACTGTTAAAAGAATGCAGTATGATAAATTAGTAGAGGTATAAAAGACAGCAGCAATATCCCCCTCCCCAGTTAAGAGATGAAGGTGCCAGTGGCAAACAAATATTCATTTCGTCTCTTCAAAAAAGGATAAATCATAAATTTCGTTTTATATAAAACACAAACAAATTACCCAATACAATGAACAAATAATAATAAAATTATAAGAATGAAAATCATACATAAAATAATTTGATTGTATCAATAAATAAATAATTTAATTAATTTTTAGATGTCCTCGCAATCAATACTGCTGTAACTTCGGATGCTGCCTTACGCCTACATTCCAGTTCTACCAACTGTGGTATTACTGGTTGATGGTAATATTCATGTTCCTATTGTGTTCTGGTGGTACTTGGTGGTATCGTTATTGGTTGCAAGGCGGTTACCCTCGTGATTTAAGTACAGCAATGCCCGCATCTCGTCGTCTTCAATCGCAACTGCGAACTCGTCCTACACAAGTATCTTATCATCCAGCTCGAGATACTGTTATAATGCATCATGTTTGGAAACCAAATAGTAAGTCAAATCAAATTGTATTGCGTGTGAATGTACCCGTTTGTTTTAAATACTGAAGTTAAGGTAGTTGACTTAAAATGTTATTCCAGTACAATATTAAATGTATAATGTTTAGGAAACGTTTTGTGCCTTGTTTTTTGAGATTATTAAAAAATTCACAAAACTTTAGTGCATGAAAAAATTCCTTAGGAATTTCCTTGCTTTTTGTTTTGTTTGAATCTCACAGGAAAATCGTCAAGTAGCTTTGAAAAGATTGTAAGAGTATCTTGCAGTTGATACCCGGCCAAAAATAAGATCAATGATGAACGCTTTTTCATTTTAAGAAAATGTATAATGACGGATGTAAAATGGTGTACCACACTTATATTTAATCGATATTAACATATGTTGACGACCCTCGGTGTTGCTTGTTTTATAAATTTTACTAAGGAGCGAGTTATAAACAAAGATTATTATAGTATAGATGAATATTTTAACTATCCTCTATGAATTATGAAGAATGAATCTTGTCAACTTATTATTTATTGTAACTGTTAGGGGTGGGTTTTTAAGCCCTCTTTACGGTATCATGCAATATTTTCCCGACAACCTTATTTTCACCACACAGTCGCCGTATGCATGCATGATCTATTTTATTATTCATGATCTATGGTGGCATCAAGAAACTCCCCCACAGCATAGAAAGCATTGAACTTCAGCAATGCCTTTAATTTGTCTTCCATTGTTTCTTTATACTCATTAGGAAGTTTGTTCATGAAACGATGGTAGATCCACATGTATTGTCATCATCATTATACTATCTTGCAAGACCAATAAAATGAAATGAGTAAAATAAAAATGTGTGCTTTCATTAACTAACCTAATTATTAATATGTGCCTTATTAGTGAATTTCCATAGGAAAGATGAGCTATTGCAGTGACCAGTGGCGTAGCCAGGAATTTCGTTCCGGGGGGGGGGGGGGGGTTTCCAAAACCAGTGGGGTACCCACCTGGGAAATTTTTTGAAAACTGGGTACTAAATAAAAAAACTAATTTTAAAACTTTTCATAGTCAAAATACTTAATTTTTCAAAGAAATCGTTTTTAATTCATGATTTTCCAATATTTTGTTTTTTTTTATGACGAAGCAAAGTAATTGTGTTTAATCCAAATAAACATAAATACAGTATTGTAGTTTGTCCGGAGCTTCAAACTCTTTCAAATAGAAGAGTAAGACTAGAAAAACAACAGCGTAGAGCAATAGTTGAAATATATTTACACATTTTAACATTTTACACAAATGAATAATGAACAAAGTAATAAATTACAGCACTAATCTCCTACTATTTCCACTTCTGACCATTTCATTGATTACTTCGTCACTGTTGATTGGAGCTGGATAGTGAATTGACAGTAGAGCAAGCCCATTTAATTGTTCATTATTCATAGAATTCCTCAGGTAGCTTTTAATTCTCTTGAGAGATGAGAAGGATCTCTCTACCTCTGCTGTTGAGAGGTAGCAAGCACCTGCAATAGAAAAAGTTATTTTGTTCGATTTCTTTTAGTTTCGACCATAAATCAGTAAGGGATTATTTTAAGTTTTTTTTCGATAAATATTTTTTTTTACTATTTCTATTTATAAATTGTTTTGATTTAAATATTTTTCAATACTTTATCTAAAAGAAAACTTGTTAAAAATGTGTATCGTTTAAGCAAACAAAAGATCCAAAATATACTTGTTTAGGCCTACTTAGTTTTATAATAATAAATAGTTACCTGAGGTTGATAGCAGGGTAGAAGTCTTTGTCGCAGGCGTCTAGAACTGACATGATTTTCTTGGGAATTTCAGATTCTTTTCCATTTTGTACTCCACAGCATATTTACTCTGCCTCGACCTCACAATCAGACCACTGGCTATCGTAGAACTGTTTCAGTGTTTTCAGTTTGTTTTGTTTGTTTTACATTCTTTGGAATTAAACAATCTAGAGCTTCCAGAATATCTCTGTTTTCCCCGAACCTGTCAACCAAACTTGTAATCAACGAATAGATGCAAAGTATGAATACTGACCGACGATAATATTCCTCAGGATTAGAGTAAGGGGGGGTTGTCTCTTTTGGTTTGCTTCCGCACTTGCCGGGGCACAACAATTGTTGTTCCAAAATTATTTTGAGACATTTTTTCAGCCATTTCAAATAACAAAGTGAATTGTTTGATATCAGTGCTGCTATCTTCATTTTCAGACGGGTTACACAAATCCTTCAGTCGTTCAACCGTGTCATCAGCAAATTTAAGAGCAGACGATATGTCACTTTCAGGTTTTTGGAGGTACTTTGAAAACGGAAGAGTGATGCTAAATATGAATTCACATACCACCATTGCACCGCAACAAGGAAACTTCCTTTTTCAACAGAGGCTAGGAGATTGGCAGCTGGAGACGATATCACTCTACTAGAAGTAGATAACTCTTGCAGAGTAGCAACGATGGCTGGAAAAACTTCAACAAATGTATTGACAGAACCTTGTCTTTCGATGAATCTTGTGTTACACAGGCGAAGGAGGCGTGTTTTTTGTGTTTCTGGTAAAAGATTATCAATATGTCCTTTTAGCATATCACCACTTTGAGCATTATTTCTCATCATATTGGCCACTTCATTTATAGTTCCCAAACAATTCCTTGTGTAAGGGATGCCTAAGCAGTCGCTCAAAACCAAATTCAAAGGTGTGCAACACTGTGCACATAAATAGCTTCGGGGTGTGATTCCCGAAATCTTTGATGCACGCCAGACAAATGTCCACTAAACATCGAACAACCATCGTACCCTTGACCAATGACTTTATCCATGTTAAGAGACTGTAACACTTATGTCCATGTCACAGAGAAATTAATAAAATAAAATA
>JAGFPH010010699.1:9068-24070 GCA_018207615.1 Philaenus spumarius
GAGCTGAGACCATCGCTTGAGTAAGGGGCATTTATTATACACTTTCTTAACAACTGTTACTCATACACAGTTACATTTGCCACAAATTATTTGCATCTTTAAATATACTATTAAACATCTAATGAACCATTTACTGCCTAGTCTTATAGCAACGCATTGTTGTTTTATTAGACAACCATATATTTTAAGCTTTTTTAATACAAATAATAATGTAATATTTTAAGATTTAGTTGTATATTATTTAAATGATTACAATATTTACTTTGTATATGCATATATAAAATATGAAGATACTAAACAAATTTTCCCTTAATTTAAATATAATTCAACTTAATATCAAATATTTCTTATTTGAAAATATCTCTTTTATCTATTTTCGTAAGTTAGCCTCTAAGTAACCGAATAAAGATTAACATTTAGGTATATGTTTAACTGAAATATAAACATTTTTAATTGTATTTTGTAACCATTGACAGGTAAAGTTTGAACGGATAGCACTTCTTCATTTTGCGCTAACAGAAAACTCTCCATTTACTGCAATGATAAAGATATAAAGTCCATTTTTCCTTTTAAAATTTACATATAACACATTTTTCTAATTAAATTTTTTCTCTTTGTCATAAGTTATTCTTAAATTGTATTTTAAGTAGACTATACCTTATTTTACCATTACACAAACAAGCTGAGAATTCATAGAGTCTATCACTTCTTCTTTAAGTAATCTCTGATTTAAAATTGTGATAAATTTTAATGAAATTTACACCCCTATCAATATTACATTACAAAAATATTGATATATTTTTCTGCGATAAGTATAGTTATTGTCAGAAACGAAAAATATGAGAGAAAGTACCGGAAATGAATCCACCACGTTTTATACCAGCTTCTGGTTATGCTTTATCTTAGAAATATTTTTTACAAAAAGTTATTTGTACTATTCAAAAAAGTGGTTTTACAAGTTCTTGCCAATGTAACAATATTTCAGAGTAGTAGGTAGAAATTACTGTTAACTACTTACTGTAGGTAGACAATTTTGTGTGTTAACAACTATCTTTTTTATAGGATCACTTGCAATCTTGACTTAAAAATCATTTATCCTGGCTGGGGGTTTTCCAGAGAAATATAACCTTTAGATTAATACTCATATCTCTAATTTTGACATACTATGAAATTCGAAAAAATATATATCTTTTTGAAGTACAACGAAAACTGAATAAAACAAAAATACCTCCTCTTTAACCAAATTAATATAGGTTAAAAAGACATTTTATATCAAATACCTGTTTAATGAAATATACAGTATGTATTAAACGGTAATCAATATATACAGAAGTCACAAAAAAAGTTAGTGACTATAAATGATCTGATTGTATACATTGAAATAAATGAAAAATGTTTAGTAACTTTTTTCGAATTTGGATTAGTCTAGTCACATTTAACAGTTTAGTTTATTTACAAAAAATCATTGTAACTCTAACAACAAATAAGATATCGAGTTCAAATTATTAGTACAAGTATATTTTATATTAATAATTACAAAATGTATAAAACAAAAATAAATACATTTGATAAGTTTTACAAGGGGACGTTACAAAATTTTAGTATGGAATATCTTAAATACCGTTAACTTTACATAAATTTTACATTTGAAAAAATATTTTTCTTTTTTTAACGACAGGACAAACATTGTTTTTAATGTATGCAATTCGCATGTGCACTTCTTTAGATCTATAATGCCTAAAAAGGTGCAATTTAGAAAAATGTATTCCAAAACACAAAAACGTGTTTAAAAAAATGATAAAACTAACGATGTTTCTTCTATTACTCTTTCAATGTTTTTACTATGGTTCAATAAATCTAATAATGAATGAACCTCGGTCAATCACGTTCCGTAAAGTAGATAAGTCGGTTTTATTATCTAGTTGGAGGAATGAAAGGAAAAAAATCAGTAGGGATTTTTTTAAATAGTATTTTTATTGAACAAATGTATATATTATATTAAATAGGCATATAATTATTACAACGGCTCTACATTGGATAATTGGTGAACTGTTACATCTTTTGTTTAACACTGGTTCCATTACTCAACTTTCAAACAATATTTTTCCGATACAAATGTATCACATAAAGTTGCTGCCAAATATTGAAAATAATTTTCGTGTCTTGGAGTTGAGTTAAACATTATATTAAATTTGTTTGAATATATTAATTTTAGACTTACATACTTGAAAATGGTAGGGGAGGGGTAATTGCATGAACTACATTTATGATTCACATTTCAACTGTTACTGTTACAACGTTCAATTACAGTAATTAAATCAAACGTAAATGCATCCAGTGTTCTGAAACCCCGGGATACAGTTTTACATGTATTGTGTTTTGTAATCTAAAATAGAATAAGGAAACCTAAATTGAATTTTATAAATGTTGAATTCTGCATTATAAAAGATTATTTCGTATTATTATGTCTGAGTTTTAAAAACGTTTGCTGTTAAATTTCAAAGAAACTCATTATAAATAATGCGTTTTAATTAACTTATAAGTTCATCGTTTTCATGAATAATGCATATTAAACAACAAACCGTACGCAAGTAATTAAGTTTGAACCAACGAAAATGTTTTGCAGTTTCATACTGGAGAAAACAACCGAGTGTGTTTTATTATCCAGGAATTTAATTGGTTGCTTTTGATACATTTTACAATTAATTTATATAAATATATCTTTCATCTCTTACATATTGTAGCCCACAATGTTTTAAATAAATAATGAGACATTGTTTAAGAAATACTACTTTAATAAGGTGAAAATATTCCAGCTTCAGTATTAAAATAAAGAGGAAAGTTGGAAAATTTCTTAGAAACCTTAATAAAGGTAACTACTCATATTATGTACCTCATTAAAGTTTCTAAAGATATTAAAACAATAAACGAACCATTCTGCTCCCTACTGGCATCCGTTTTTTTGAGGTCATTAACTTTTTAGTTTGAATCTTATTATTTTCAATGAACGGTAATTTTGTTTAAATATAAATTTTGAACGTCATTTAGTCATTCTGAAAACTGAACATTGTTTATAATTTAAATTTAATTGTTTATGAATTACAAATTCCTCACGCTGATCTCGATCCTTCCAAGTCGTGTTAACTTCTTTTTTTCTAACAGAAAAATACATTTAACAGACTTTGTTACCTGTAAAGCTAAGATGAAATGGGAAGAATACGGCCTTAACTTGGCCACCTGGCGTTGCTGTCTTCACCGTCATTCGGGATCCGCTCGATCTTGTATATTATATGTATACATATTCGGAAATTTACCTTTTTAAATAAAAAACCTCAAGTGTTTTTGGAGCATTTACGTTTTGACTGCATAGTGACGTAGGTTTGATTGATGAAACCTGTCATACACAATGACGTGCATGGGTGATGGAACACTTTAAGTGGCCAGGGCTGTCAGTGACGTAGGCACACTCTTTAGTTCATATACGTATTAACATTATACGACTGTTTTTAAATAGCTAAGTATTTTTGAAAGTATCAAAATTTACATTTTGTGTCATTCTTGGTCGTTATTTAAATACATTTAAGATTGATTAAACAGGAAAGAGACTAGGACCAATTAAGAGGACTACAAAAACTATTATTCAAGAGAGCAGTTATTATATAAAGGATATTCTTTAAAATTTCCATTTGATACTTGAAAGAAAGGATTAATTACAAAATATGACATTATCTTTGTGTACAAGGTTTAATTGTGAAAATTAGTGTAAGTAAAATTTAAGATATTCGGATTATATATTGAACATTGTATTAAGGTATTTTTCAAATATTACAAAAATCTTTTTAAACTGTGTTGATTAAAAAAATATATATTTAATTTTCATTAAAAGATTACGTCATTTAAATACATTTTTTTATATTTTTATATAGTGTACAATTTTCTTAAAAATTATAGTCCCTTCACTAAAATACAAATTTTACTTTCAAATGAAAACTGCGCCCCTTAAAAATGTCCTGAGATTGAAAACATCACAGGAAATGGTCAAAAATTGTTACACAACTTGAAAGTATACTTCTTATAAACAAATTTGAAAGGTATTTTTCTCAAGTAACAATAGCATAATATAGTAATACCATGACACATTTCTGCATGATTTAAATAATCATTAAACTTTTGAATTACATTTATTCCAGAGTATAAATTCTGTTAAAATAATTCCATCACGCAGCTCAACTGCTAACGCGAGTTGAACAAATTTCCAAAATTAAATATACATATTTTAATGTTCCTAACAACTATTTGGGAAATTGGTATACTTATGAAGGTGCTGAATTGCTGCCTTCGTGTACGAAATATATTAGCATAATTGTTTTGCACCTTACCCAGGTTAGCCTACAGGCCAGGCTTGCGTACTGTTTCATTCAGCTCTCATCGGGAAAAACTGGATCTGTGCATTTGGATTAGGAACTGTTTCGCTTCGCTCCCAGATGTCTAATTCGCTTTTAATAGTACTTTTTAAGGTTGATTTTGGCAGAAACCAAGATCAGCAGAATTAACTCCTATAGTTATTTGTTTAACATTTTTGTTATTTTTATGGTTATTCTAGTACGAAACGTCTCAAACAAATTGTACTTTCTGTCAGTAAACATGCTTCCGGTTGTTGGAAATTTGAATAGTAAACTGGTCTGAGCGACTTAGAAAACCAAGGTGTGTACAATTGCGGCCGCTAGAGTGTGAACTCAAATATATTATAATTAAATAAGATTTTTAAATGACACTCCAAAACGTATTCTGGGTGAATACTCCCGACCTAGGGATTCACCATGAGAGTGACTGCAATAGCTCATCTTTCTTGTAAAAAATCGCTAGTAAACGGAAATATTGTGTTAGGACGTATCATGTCATTAAATATTTGGATATTTAAAGGTAACACAAATAAATATTACTCCCTTTATAGAAGTTATTTTTCTAATAGCCTTTCATACACATTGCATTGTCTAAAATAGGAAACATTTTACACGTTAATAATAATTGTAAAAATTTTTTTTAGTAAAGTAAAACGTTATGATACAAGTAGCTAACACCTTTTTAATTCGAAACATATGCAAGTTCGAGTTTAGTTGAATTTGTTTACGTTGAAAAACATCTGTTAATAGTATAAAATTACTTTTATTTTTAAATAAACAAATCTGTCTAACTAAATTAGTATTTTTTTTAACACTAGATCTAGAAAACTCAAGCTGCAAATTGATTTTGAGCAAAAAGGAGCACAGACATGATATTATAGCCTGAAACTTTAACTTAAGTCACAGTATTTAATAAATAAACAAACTATCAAGGTGGATAACAAATAATACATAATAATTGTAAAGTATGTATTATATGTATATATATTTTTTTAATTATTTTAATCCATGGAAATAAAATGTGGTTCTTAGAGTTAGTGTCAATGTGAATAGTTGCAAATATTTTTAAATTGTCAAACTTTATACCTTACTAATTTTATTGTTAAATAAAGGCAATTTGCCTTTCTGAATTTTATTTGACGTTCCGGCTAGAAGTTCTTACGCATTGTATAGAACGGAAGCCAAATTATACCTATCCTTTGTATTCCTAGATGTAAATAGGTTAAAATTGCAAGATGTCAATAATCACGTACGGCTTATTTTATTATTGTAGTAGGGAAATGTTTCTACAGTTAAAACATATAACTAAGATTGAGTGCTGTTAAATCTGTGCTGGTAGAAATAAAAGGAGTAGATGATAAATTGCAGTAATAAAACACCTGCCCCAACAAGTCAAGGTGTCGTTCACGAAAATATTTTTCTTGTAACGCTTCTACTTATAACTCGAACGTAAAGACTGAATCAGAAATTATATGAATTTAGAATGATTTATTTACTTAACAAAGTGTAAATTCTTTAATGAATATTTCGCTATATTCTGATTAAAATATGTTTATAAACTTGGAATTTTATCACTATAAAATCAATAACTTGTATTTATGGATTTAATGTCTTCTTTTAAGTGTATAAATCAATCATGTTTGATGTTATTCAATTAATGTAAACTTTTAGATTTAAACAATGTGAAAATTTGAACGGTATTGTATCTCAATATCATCTTTTAATCAAAGACCACTAAGATTGTCGCATTTTTTCTTCCTTATGTTTCTTAACTATAATATAGTATATTATAGTATACTATAATATATTGTTTTTTCTTACTTTTTCTCGTGTTACTCTTGTGCATTTCTAATACACTAAAACCTCCCCATTTACGAAAATAAGCAACCGAACTAACCTGTTCGGTTTAGAGATAAGTTAGAGGAAATTTTATGGAAATAGCAATCTCATAGGCTTTGCTCACTTCAAGTTTAATTTGAACACATTCGTGTATAACCAATATTAGAAAAATCATTTTCATTCAAGTTTCGTTAAAATATTTTGTCTCTAAGCGTCTAATAACTAAATTGAAGATGCATATATTTGTTATTTATTTTTCTAAACATCAATATAGAAAAGGGTGAAAAATAAGAGAGAAATGAATCAAAAATGTTGTTCTATTGGCCGGAAATAATAGTCAAGTCAGAATAAGATAATGTAAAGCAAGTTACACAATTGGTATGATGTAAGGCAGGCGGATTAAATTCGTATAAATTTTATATTTAAATGCAAATAAAGGAAATGGTCACTAACGATTAAAGAGAAGACTTAGGGAAGCCTTGATAGTTTAAGTTAGAAATGTGTTTTAATTTTTGTATCTAGTGATTTCCAAATATGATAAATTATGAAGTTAATTACATATAAATTGTATTTAATTTTGGTGTGTATTTTTGTCGACAATATTGACTTTAGGATAAACTTTATTAAGCATTTCCAATAATTTAAAGCAATAGATTCATTTTAAAATTAATTAATGTTTAAATTGCATTTATTTCTAGTTTAAATTATTAGTTTCTTTTAGTATAAACTGTGATCAGTTTAAATTACTTTTATAATCGGGTTAATCTTCCAAAATGGTAACCACGTTCATAATTTGGTGCATTATTATATAAATATAAACGAATTCCTCTTTTTGTTTGTACGAGAAGATGTTTGTATATTATCAAAATTTCTCAATTTTTCAGGAAATAACATTCCCTGAGGGATATTTTTAAACATTTAAATTAATGAAGCATCGCTTATGGCTTAGAAAATTACGTAAACAAAGGTACAGTTCTTATTTGAACAAACAGTATAAATAAAGCTGACTAATATTACTTTAATAAAATAAATCAGAAACACGCTATAAAATAAAAATAAAAATAAATAAATAAATAAATATTCGAGTAGTAATGGAAAATGGGAGTAAACAATTTATCTTAAATAATAAAGTTTGTTTAAAGAAATGTGATTGAGTTTAAATACCCTTAAAATTATAAAATACATATTTAAAAAAATAAAAATAACACTATTCTCACCCATATACGTTTAATTATCAAACGCTTTTCAACGACAAAGTCGTCATCCTCAGTGATATATAAGCTACACCTGACAGATTATAACTCGCATAACCCTTAACAGTGATTTTAATTTCCACCAAAAATCATTAAAGAATATAGGCCAATTATAAAATGTAAAACATAATTTTGTTATGGCTAGAACCAATCAGTACCATTATTATTAAGTTGAAAAACGAACAGTTTAGATAATTTTGCCAATTATAAATTGATCAAAAGATTCTTATCAATTTATTAAACTAAATCTTGTTCAGGTTTTATTATGTGTGCAGTCGAAAATGATAATTTTTCAGGAAAGTAAAACCTTTTACGCTATTTACGCAATGTTATTCCATTTAACTCAAAATTTATTCGACGACATTTTGCATGAGAGTTAGACTTTTACAAGCATGCCTATTTCCCAATAGTAAGAAAATTGCATAATTTCTACAAAATAATAATTGTATTGTTTAAAGTGTAATTTGTATTAAATTAGAAGAATTAAAAAAATTTATAAAGGTAATTTACTACTGAGGATGGCGGCTTACATGTTGAAACATTACACTTGTCGGGATATAATTAGGTTATATAAAAGGTAGGGCCTACTACCCTATTTATTATTACAAAATATATATTTAATTTTACAGATTGGTTTGATATAAAATATTGATTGTATTCAATATCTCTAACTTGGCCAAATTTGAATCCACGTCTTAAATGTAGAAATCGAAATAATATTATTAAACAATATTAACAGTGTTGTTATATTAGTAAGAACCATTCAATTTATATCCATCTTACAGTCGTTGATTTATGTAATGGAGCATGTAACACCTGTGTCGTAGGGAAACTTTTTTAATGACTTGTGAAGAACGCTTTATTGCTCGCACAGACTTTTCCGTGAGTTTTATTCCGCATCAATAATCGTGGATTTGAGACAAAAAAGTTGTTTTATATTGAATATTTAAAAAAGTCTGTATTGGCGTATTTACCTAAGAGTTCCTTGTGGCGTTCTAAGATGAGTGATATTTTTTATAAATAAACAAAAATAGTAACTGAAATAAGTTTGGTATAATTGTTAAGGTATATATGTAATTCGTTAGTTTAGATGCTATCTTTATATCTTTCTCAAGGAAATTATAATTATTATATGATAATAATAATTACTAAAACCCAATTTATCTACATTCATTTTTTTATAACAGAAACATGTATGACAATTAAATTTTAAAAGTTATTTTATGTTTATATATGTATACTAGCTGACCCGGCAATGTTTCGCTATTGCTTAATTTGAAACTTTGAAAGCCTGTAATTCGTATCCCTGAGGGCCGATGTAAATTATAATGGGATTATGCTCATTGCTTGATTTACCTAACCTAAAATTATATTCAGTTTTTGATCCAAATCAGTTGTTGATCAAAATCAGCTGTTGATCAAAATCAGCTGTTTTAAGCTTTTCATACGAACAGCTGTTTTTGAAAGAAATATTTCTTCTTCTTCCTTAAGATTGACCTTCCACAAGATTAACATTGAAACTTTGAAGGCCACTGGAGCGTAGCCCAAATGCCCTAGGACTTCGGTAAATGTCCTAAAACCTTCCCTGGGTTAACCTGTGTTACTATGCAAAATTTAAAAGCAATCGGATGGACGGTTTGGTAACGCATAAAGGACAAACAGACGGACATACATTGAATTTTATATATATAGATTACATTGTTATACATTTAAAGATATTTAAATATAAATAAAAAATTTACTGTGCATTTTGGAAAACCAAAATTTGAAATTGTCTCGATTTTGTATTTTCAAATAGCGTTATTTTAGAACATACAAATTTATATATAGACTTTTAAATATGTTTATGTAAAGATATCCCAAAAATGTTTGCTAAACAATCCAATCAACCACATTTACTTTCGAAAGTTTCATAGAAAAAAAATTTGAAAATTATTGCATTGATTAAGTTACTCATTTAGGCCTATATTAGGAAAACTATGTGTTTGGCGACTAAACCTTTGTAAAGAGTTTGTAAACGTACCTTTTTGTTTCATGCTAGTAATACTCTGTTGGTATGCCTTCTAATCGTTCATCAGTATTCATCTTCAATAAGTAATTTGTTTCCGATATTTTTATTGGTTTGTTGGCTGTTTAGCTAATATTTTCCTCGTAATTCCCAGTTTAACTTTTATAGTTTATTTTTTTCTAAACTAAGCTCATATTAATTTTAGCAGCATTTTAATTTCAGCTTTTCATTCAAAATTGCTTATTTAAAAAATATGGATTGAAAAATATATTGGGGGAAAATATAATGGATTGTTTACGTGCCCGTAAAAAAAAGATGGATAAAGCGTAGATATTTACTCAAAACATTATGCTATTAACAACTATAAATTTTATTAAAATTTATTAAATCTACAAACATTGGATACATCAGTCACTTATACCATATTAAGAAATCAGAAATGTCAAAAGGCTTAAATTTTGCTTCAATAAGAAATGTAAATAGGCAGACCTTAAACAAAATGGTCAAAGAGTATGTATTTGGATCTATGAAGATTGCGGTGTAGTATTTTTTGTTGACAGCAGAAATATAGACGAAGAGGATAACCAATATATTACTTTAATATGAAAGTATACATATGCATAAAACATGTATTTAACATTATTTATTGACATTAAATCTATTTGGAATATTAATATTGACACAAAAATTTCTAGAAATATTCTAAATTATATACTTCTGCTTTGAATTTTAAGAATGTTATTTCTAATTTGTATTAAATGTGTTTAGTATTCTGTATTAAATAGTTACTCTAAATTCCTCTATAAGAATGTAAACCTTTATAAGTAGCTCATATAACGTTGCACAAGTATACAAAGTCAGTTGTTAGTTTTGTCCCTCATTAAAACTAATACCTGTTTACTATATATGTAAACGTAAGCTAGTATAATTTTATTTACCAATTACACCTATGTACTTACCTAGACTCGCTATGGTACTACGCTGCATTGCAGATTACTGTTTCTGTTGTGAGCTAAGCTAATTGTGTCTGTTTAAATTGGTACAACTTGGTCTCTAATAGTTTTACACATTACCGTTACAAACTGTACCTTTCCTTAACTACATACAATGTACTCCAATAACAATTTACGAATAGTTTAGTTTAGTTTGTATTTAATAGAACTATAGTAAGTGTTATAGTTCTTAAAAAAATCTATTATTCATTATACTATTAAACTATCTGAGCCGTGCGAATATTTTGCAAGTTATTAGTAGGCCTACACTTACCTCATTCAATACGTTAATTTTATTCAGTTAATAGGTTTATTTATCTACGTTGGTTTATAAATAACAGTTTATAAAAATGTATAACGCTTTACGTTGATTTATTTTTTGATTGATTTGAGTGATAGATTACAGTTGCATATATAATTTAACTAACAGCTCTCATGCTAGTTAAACAAATTGTTTTAATAGATGGCGCCTTTCTTTAGGAATCATATAAACTATCATAGGGAAGTTTTTGTGATAAATTTTCTTAACGAACACAATAGTTTTAAGCTGTTTGCCTA
The DNA here is from genome assembly GCA_018207615.1 of Philaenus spumarius. Lineage (NCBI taxonomy): Eukaryota > Metazoa > Arthropoda > Insecta > Hemiptera > Aphrophoridae > Philaenus > Philaenus spumarius. The sequence goes on from JAGFPH010010699.1 coordinate 20,122, forward strand.
TTTGTAGTCAATAGCGTGTATCATAAGCTTTTAAATGATGTTAGAATAATTCATTTTCATTAAAAATTAAGGGAGTTATCGCTTAGCGACAAAAAACACATTTGAGAAATAATAATTTATAAAGATAGAATTATTATATCTGTTCCATTGCTTAGAAAATGTATTATTTCTTATATAGAATTATGGTAATGTTTTATAGTTCTTGAAAAATGCATTTGTCATTTACAAGAAAACTAAAATTTTATATAATGTTTAACATACATGTTGTAACAGAACACCTGTGCAACATGCATATTGAGTAAACTAAAACGTTTAAAAACTTTGCTTCCATTAAAAATACCACTATTTATCACCACTAAAGAATGTAGAATAACTTTTTATTTTTAAAAGCTAGTGACCCAAAAGCCAAATTTAAAAAGGTTTACTGTGTTTATTTAAGATATCTAAAATATAAAATGAAGTCGTCTTTAATAAAATGTTTATGTGCATTCACCTTTAAAAATATTAAATAAGTTGTTTTAATAGGTTTTGAGTTACTCTAATTGTTTCAATATGGCGTATCGAAATGAACACAATTTAGATACTATTAATTTAGTAGAATGAAAATTAATTCTTATAAACATAAAATTATTCAAACATTCTTGGTATTATAGTCTTTTAAACGATACATAACTGCACAACAAAATAAAACATATTTTTTATCAATCCTTGAACTTATGCTTAAATCATAAAATTGGTGGACTAAATTGTGGTCATATCTTTCTCCATTTCTAAACTGCATGCAACAAAATGTCTATAGTATCTATAAATTATTTTTTTTTTTATATTCAGATTACCTGCATTTGAAACTAAACTAATATAAATACTTCGTAACTTGTTTTAAATTGAAGTTGTTTTCTGCTTGATCAAATTATATTATAAATAGTAAATTCGTAAATAATTTGAAGTAGTTATCAACTTTAAAATGTTTCTTAATTTATAATACAGAAATGTTATACTCATTTGATTCATATTGTAAAAATGTTTAAACAAGTTTTAATTTTTTTTCTATTGAATAATTAAAAAAATCCTTGTTGAATTAAAATTGCATTTTTTTCAACAATAAAGTATAAGTACTAAAGTATATTAGTATTCATCACTCACTTTCTGAATTATTAGAATAAAATTAATTACTTAATTTCTTTTCCTAGTTAGTTTGACTTTTTGAAGAATAATTAGAATACAACATACATTAATTGCATCATATTTAAGAGGCAGAACTTGTAAACTTGCAGAACTTGTAACGCAGGCTATATTTTACGTATGTATGTGAATTTAAATAACAAATCTAATATATAAAAACAATTACAAAATTATATATTTTATTTTTATCTTTATTTTGCAGGATTCTATTTTTTATAAAGCAAGAGAGTTTTTTTGTTTAGTTCGAAATAAAATTTGCATATTTAGACAAAATTAATACACTTATAATACAAAATTAATCTAGTCAAAAGTAATACAATGTTTTCCGTTGTAGAAAAAAATAGTGTACGCTGTTACTTATGTTTTGAGCTAGGATATATATAAAATAAATGTTTAATATTCAAGATACGTTAATATTAAACGTTTTATTATTTCCCTTATTGTTTTTGAAATTAATGAAACACTATCGCTTGAGTCAATCAACAGCACCATCACTGTATAGCCCTATCAATTCTTACAAACGTGTACACAAAACGTGGCATTAAAATAATTACATGACGAAGCTGTTTATAGGGTGTCTATAAATGCAATGCAAATTATACAATTCATCAAATACTTTACTACTTTCACTACTTTGTAGTAAATATTAATATCGAAGAATTCTTAAACTGAAAAGTAATACAAAACATGATGCAGTTTAAAATGATTTACCAGTTTAATTAAATGTACAAAAATAATGTGTTTGTATAAAGTTAATTATCCAAACATAACTCATCCAAATTCAATAGTAATAGTGCGCTATAAATATTTTTAAAGCTGTCATAACACAACAAAAATAAAAATACTATTGACCAAGGGGTGTGGTTTGAATTTTTTAAATGAAAGTTGATGATATATATTTCCTGAACTGTATGGCAATATTGTTTGCAAAAAAAGTCACTTATTTTCATGTCAAGTGGATTTTTGTGTCTTAGAAAGTTGTATATATAGAGAATACGTTTATATATTCTCTTACTTGTTATTTCATTAGTTTTGTTTTTTCATGTAAGTTACCTTTGAAAGTCATAAATGGTTTAAAATCTTTTCTTCTAAAAATGTAAGTATATTAGAGTAGAATAAGTGTACGAAATAACATAAACTTCAGTGCATTTGGATTTTGTTGAGTTGATTGATTTTGTATTTTTCTGGATAGCCTGTGTGTTTAAGGAAATCAATACTCTCTCCTATGGAATATTTAGTATTACAATAGTGTTCAATTGAAATTTCAGTTACAAAAATTTTCAGTAACTCTGAATATGTTCCCAGCATAAGTCAGAAACCATGATGAGACACATGGAAGTTAAATCTAATAAACGATAAACAACACGAAAAATAATTTACTTTTGTAGTAAACGATAATATATTTTAAATGTCTTAAAAATAAAAAAAATAAAAAAGTCAACAATAAAAACTAATTTTTAAAGATACTTTTTGTTAAAAATCCTTTCCTGTTCTACTTTTATTGGAAGTCGTGTTTTTTTGTGTATATAATATATATATATTTTGTATTTTAATTTCACAATCATCTTTAAAATGAGTTAATAATTAATAATTGAGAAAATAAAAAAAACATTGAAAATTATACAGAAATTAAACAAAGAATGGTTACAGTGGAGTGGCACTTTACATTTCTGGAGTATCGTACAATTTAGTTCGTGATATTTTTAAAGCTCTTTATTTAAACATTATATCGTTTATTTCACAATGCAGAATGACGATTTAATGAAAATTTTATTTTACGCATTTACTGTTAGCTTCGATTTTTTCTGTAATTTATTTGAAGTTTTTGATATTTAATATCCCCTACCTACTTGTGGCTTTATGTTCATGATGTTTTTGCTGAAGAACTAATTGCATCCATTATTTTAGTTCAATAATATCATTTATGGTTTTGTACTATCACTTATTTCGTTATATTCAACAATTCAATTTTGTTTCAACTTGTATTTTACTATAAAATACTTCTGATTTTAACGACCGATTTTACGACGTTGGTAGAAATGGTATTCCAAGTTTTGAATTACCCCATGGAAACTTTTTAACTTCCCGCTACCAATAAAGGGAAGTTATTGATTTCGGTCCGATTTTCGAAAGTCGAGTTTTCATTAAATCTCCACGTTTTGAGGTCCCAGGAAGCCATTCTGACTATTCCCGCCGAGGTGTCCGACCGTGTGAATGTGTGTGTGTGTGTGTGTGTGTGTGTGTGTGTGTGTGTGTGTGTGGATGTATGTGTGTAAATAAATTTTTGTCGTACAGTTTCTCAAAAACGAATCAACCGATTGAATTCTACGACATGTCATTCGAAAGGGTGTATCATAACTTAGATCTGATTAGATTTGAGAGTTAATCCATCGAGCCAATCCGAAGAAATGTAAAAAAATAACCTAAATTTTTTTTGAATTTTTATGTTTTTTAAAAATAACTTTAAAGCGTGCGAAAAAAATCAGAATAAAACTATATAAACATTTTTTGTGCTTAAGAAACTGCGTCGACTGCTTTTTTGAAAATGAAAATCGGACGACGCATTCAAAAGTTATCGTTGTTTAAATATTTACAAATTTTCGTTTTTTGGTATTTTTTAAACATATCTTCCAGATTTCTCAACCAATCAATATAAACCTGTACATTTTCTTTTTGTGCTTTAAAAACTGCGTAGAATGCTTTTTTTAAAATGAAAATCGAACGACGCATTCAAAAGTTATCGTTGTTTAAAAATTCACAAATTTTA
>JAGFPH010010700.1:0-13897 GCA_018207615.1 Philaenus spumarius
CGACCTCTCCTCGCTTTGCCAGTCCCATATCTGGCAACAGCGCAAAATTCCCACCCGCCTTATTTCGTGCTCCCGACTGCAGTGTCCATATACGTTTCCATAACTGCAAATTTTGAGCCTTCTTATCTAGCCTTCAAGTAAGAAGATGATAGTGAATCCTCGCAACTGCTACCTTTATTCAATAGTAACACAGCAAATACTTTAGCAAATGATACACAATGTAGGAAATACTATATTAATAAGCATTTCCTTACGGGTTTATTCGTTGAATATCAAGCAAGTTCTCTTAAATTTACCAAGCATACGCACATCCGTAGTTTATGTTCATCAGGGCCAAAATCAAACAGTTAAAAATTAGTTTACAAATTGGCACCCTCCTTTATATTAAAAGATCTCCTACAATCCGGTAGGCTTAGTTGATTATTATTTTTCAGAAAGAGCTGATTAACGTAATAGTTTTTATTTTTTTAGTTCAATTTTTTATTTGGTGAAAAAAATTATTGCTTTACCCATACACTCTGGTATTCATGAAAAATGTTGGTTTTGAATGGCTAAACGCTCGAAAGCAGTTAATTTATTATCAAACATATAAATTTTATGAAGTAAAGTTTTCTCACGTTGGCTACGCTGTGTTGCTGTTGTTTGTTGTTGCTAGCCCATGCCGTTACTGAGCCAACTTGTACGACTTTGATGTGCTACCGCTTTCTTCTATATCGATATTTATTTTGTTTGTTTTATTTCAAAGGACGTAACCCAATTCAGTTTTTTATCTTCATGTTTGATGAAAATCTGTTGCTTAGCTGCAAAAACAAATAGGACTACAACTCTTTGGACACTGACCCTGTTATAAATAGCAAACAAGTTTTAGACTCTGCACGTTTGTAGGCGTATGTTTATGCTAAGCATAGGCATAAAACTATGCCAGTTGCAGTCAAGTGCTCATATCTTGATAATAAATTTACTGTTATTGTTTATAAATCAATAATCTAATGTCATAAGTGTCATAATGGTATAAACTGTAAGGACGATCATGAAATCATGGATATTTTCAGTTTTTCTCAGTTTACCGAAAATTAGGTTTTTTGGAATTTGATGTAACTTTTCTCAGCATTTAATAAAGATATTGATGCCAAATGCGTCGAAACAGCTGTTACAATTATATTATTGTTTTTGTGAAATTTCGTGTAAGTTTTACTTTTCACCTTAAATAATTAAATACTTAAAACTTCAAAACTACTTTGTTTGTACTTGTGTAACAAACAAAGACATATGAGTTTATTAACTTTGTAAGATTGCATGTTGAGTCAAGCAGGTTAGATAAGGCAGATTAATCGTATCGAACCTTATCTTCACTTGTGCCACCGCTAATCCTAATTATTTTACAACCATTTATTTTAATCTTATTCTTTCTGTTTGGTTGTGAAAAGTAGAAGAGTTTATAATTGATCTTGCGATATCAAACACCTTAGACGATACACTCTATTTGTTTGTTAGAACTATAGACAGATAATTTCGATTGTGTTATAATCCTGTTTGATTTTATTTGCATTAGTAGAGTATTTATAAAATGCCCCATAACCACGCAACCTACCTAACAGTGTCCTTCAGCTTCTTCTTAGGCGGGTGGACATCATCCTCGAAGGCACAGAGTTCCCTGTAAAACCCCATAAGCTCCTGAACCTGAGGATCCTTTTGACGAGGTTGTCCTGGAGGACCTTCACACTCTCGTAATAATAACTCAAATTAGTTAGTTATAGTTTGATTATTATAGCTCGTGCATCTCTGAAGATGACGACTTTGACGTTGAAACGCGTTTTAGTTATTAAACGTATGCGAGATTTTGTGTTCAAAGTTTATTCTGTCAAATGTATAATAGTATTTCATCACGTATAAAACGACCTTTCAAATCACAAAAGTTGAACTAGTATTTTAGCTTGTTTATCTAATGAGAATTGAGAGTTTTTCTAAGAAAGATGTTGGTTTCAGTAGAATTAGTACTAGGTTTATTGGTGCAAAGAAGAAGTCTTAAAATTTTTGGAATAAGCCCGAATATCACACAAATCCAATTAATTTAAACTACTTTCAAAAGGCAGCTTAACCTATAAAATTAAAAAAACGACCACGCAGCTGAACCGCTGACGTGAGTTGAGCAAATTTCCAAAATTAAATTTACAGGCCTATGTTTTAGGGTTTCAACCAACAATTTGGGAAATAGATGTATTCACGACGGTGCTGAACCGTTGTAAAATGCTAGGCACGCCATTCCGCATTTTGGAAGTATTTTCAATACACAATGCATTGCGTGCTTCGCACGCCAACCCCCGTATTGGGAGTATCTTCAATACAAAATGCATTTCGTGCTTTGCACGCCAACCCCACGGTAAAATCCACCACATGGCTTTGAACTGGGTACTTTTTTAGTATTTTACGTTTTGATCGATTTTGGGGAAGAAACATGACATGAGGTCGCGTAAAGAAACAAAATATGCATAATAACATCCTACATTTATATTTGTAGAAAAAACTCTAAAAAAAATTCATTCTCGTAGAAAAAATCTCAAAAAATAGTTACTTACGGTCAAAAAATGAGCTTCCGGTTGTTGGATTTTTTTTAGCTGACAAACTTGTCCGAGCGACGTAGCCAACCAACATGTGTACCAAATTTGGACCAAATCGGACTTAAAATGCGGCCGCTAGAGTGCGAACACAAATATATGATACCCCAAAACGTGTTCTGGGGACCATGATCGATGCTCATTTGCTACTCCCGACCTTGGGTCTTATCAAAAGGGCCACTGCAATAGCTCATTTTCCCTGTGGAAATTCGCTAATAACAGCGAAAACAGAAATATCAAGCAAATCTTAAAAGCTCTAATCTCGCGCTGGCAGAATAGACTCACACCATATTTAGGTAACCTTATTCTTAAAACAGATGCTAGACAACCTTTTGTTTCACCTTACTAGCATTTGCTTATAAGCATACTCTTCAGTTTTATTCATCAGCTCAAGTGTCCGTATTGTTATTACTTCATTACATACTCTGTGTTTATATTATTAAATTTAAAAACAATGGAACCCCTGTACTTTCAGACTGCTCAATTGAGCAGTCATAGCGCATGGCCTAGGTTTTGCATTACTCAATTGACAACTCTACTTGTATTGATTATTTCACCCACTAAAAATCATCCAATCGTAATGAAACAAAATTTGTTTGAAAGGAAATGATTTGAACATTAATTTGTGTATTTACAAATTTTGTCTAAAACGTATATTTACATACGTAATCATCGTTTTAAAATTGTAGTTTTCCGAAAAGCTAATGACGCGTGAATAAAACACAAAGAAATTACTCAACTTTGTCACTTCTCTTTAGCTCAATACCGCTCGACAGAAATATTTTGACAGTAATATAAAGATACCATTGGATTCATCAAGATTTTAACTTTCTAAAACTGCCTTCCAAACGGACGTCACTCTTATGGTTTCTAAAGTATAAAAGTTTTTGTAAACCCTCGCAATTGGACAGTTTTCAACCAATGAAACAGCACATTTTGCATTCGAGATATCTGTTACAATTCGATATATTTGTATAGATATCTTTATATGGCCTTGTGGACCAAACTTCAATCTGTTTTTGTGTAATATAAACTAGATTTACTGGTAAGATGTTATTCGTACAGACTTTTGTTGAATCAAATCTCTCCTTGAGAACGCTGTGCAAGGCTTGTTCTCATGCTACGTCTAACGGTAATTTTGCATACGCTTGATCCGCGAGTACTTTTGACAGTTTATTCTAATTTTCTGGATTAAGTAATATAATGTGAACTAAGTTTACAAAATGAGAATTTACAAGTACGCAGATAAATTCTATGATTTATTCTCTACACTTTCTTATAATAATATTTAATTTTCGGGCAAAGCATATATTCCTAAATTACTATTCAATCTAGGCCTAGTTTTGTTAGCAGTCTTGTAGTAGGAACATAAAAACTGGTGTTTTCAAAATAAGAAATTTAAAATTTATAAATATTTTTAAACAGTTCTATTTATAACTAAATTACAAAACTTTTGTACAGTTTGAAAAAATTACAAAAAATGTTTACTACTTTTAATGCAGGCTTTTTGTTTCTTGAGCCAATAACTTTGTAAATTTTACGCCAATCAATTTTTTACTGGCATATATGAATTCTTTGAACCTTTTCTACAAAAAAAGCTATGGAACACTTTTGGATTGGTTTGTAATTACTATATTCTGCGAATATTTTAATAGATTGGCGTTGCAAAAATTTAACTACGACAGTTGCAGATTTAAAGGGAAAACAATGGAAGACCACAATTTGTATCTTCAAGCCAATTATCGAATTCGTTTAGGCGACATTAAACAAAGATGAAATCACCAAATAGAGCTTCCACTCGGACTTTGGACAGAAAACCTTGGACGTGGTGACATTTATGTGGGACATGTAATTAAGGGACAAATAAATATAGGCGATCTATTCTATGGCTTCGTCAATATAAAACAACCAGAACTAAAGGTACCTTCAGCAGCCGCCATTTTTCAAGCAAACAGAACAGTCCAAGTTAGATCAGGTAACATTATTTTAAGTGAATACAGTTGTGTACAATATTAATTATTAACACTTTTTTTTTGTAAGGGGAGTTATAAACAAATTTTTGATCAAATTTGATAAATAACATAAAAAATGAACCGTAGAAGTGTTACATTTGGTTTCTAATAGTATTTAGATAGTTTTTTGAATAAATATGATAACATATAAACATATTATTTGTTTAAATATGTCTTGATTGCTTCCATGAAGGTTTTAGTGTGGTTATTAGCAAATTTCCATAGGAAAAATGAGCTATGCAGTGACCCTTATACAGCTACTGCTGAGGTCGGGAGTAGTAAATGAGCACCGATCATGGTCCCCAGAGCACGTTTTGAGGTTGTCATTAAAATGTTTATACATACAGGGGGTTTCTTAAATAGGACGCCAAAGTTCTGGGCTGGGTTCCTTACATAAAATTAAATTAAAAAGTTCCTTTAAACATACGCCCTAAAAGGCTTTGTTTTCAAACAATCCGCCATTTTTTATTTTTACAAAAAAAAGTTATAGCTGTGGATATTGAGTTCAGATTTGCAAACACATCTTATCAACTCCTATAAAAGCGAGTGTACGTACGTACTTGAGTAACATATAATATAACAGCTAATTTCATCCATCATCTGCTTTGCAGTTGTACTTTGGCTTTTGTAGCTTTATCACTGAGGATGGCGACTTTGTAGTTGAAACGCGTTTGATTTATTAAACGTATTTGTTGTGAGATTGTGTGTTATTGTTTTATTTCATCTTGACTTTTTAAGTATGAGTTTTAGAACTATTGTATGCCATAACCATAATGCGTTATAAGGTTCGTTTTGAGGTTATAAACTGTATATAAATAGAACCTTTTATCGTCGAAATATTCGTTTATACAAATTTAAAGAAGAGGTACTCCTTTGTTTAACTTCGGCAACATTCGTACATCTTCGTATAACACATAAAAATATCGCATTATTAATTTCTTCATTATAATACTGTATTAGTACTTCTAATTATGTAATATTATAAAAGTGAACAAAACATAAAAACTGTAGATTTATTATTTTCAAAATGGCGGCCGTTTAACATTTTTACTGTTGACAATCTCGAAAATCATTAATTTAAAAAAAAATTGCAAAAGACAAAAAAGTTTCTTCTTTTAACTACAAATAAATTGTTTTTTTTTTATTTTGTATGTAAGTCAAACGGTAATCGAGTTATGTACAAAAAACTGAAAAGATAATATAATTTTAGTGTGTTTTAGACAACTATAAATCATAAAATCGCTTATAAATTTAGCTGTAAAGGATGCAGGAAGTTAGTGCAAAGCATTTTTACTGTGCATTTCTAATGTCTTTGATTGTAGGGACCATAGTCTCTAACCAATCGTGGTACTAATATGTGTAAATTGTGATTTTTTTTTTGAAATTAGTTTTTGAGCAAATGGAAAAAGTACAGATATGATTTAATTTTAAGGGTACTTATCCCATCCCATCCCTTTTATTTAAGTAATCGAATCGCAAATGGTTTTCTATACCACTTAAAAATAATACTAAACAGTTTTAGCTTTATAGTTTGTAGAAAGTAGTTAAATTTACATTTATTTATTGTATAGAGGTAGCAACCCCATTTCAACCCTTTAGACTGTAGTAATTGTAACGTCTAAACACTCCTGGCAATGATAAGGATAAACTGTTAAAATGTTTAGTGAAATTGTTCGAATAGTTTTTGAATCTATATAAAACAAAGTAGCAAATAAAAACATTCATTTTTATACAGAGATTTATTTAAAAATATATTAACTTTTTTTAAAGTTTTACCGTAAAAATCAAAACTATATATTAAAAGTTAACATCTGTGTGTGTTGACAGAATGTACCGACTTCTGATAGCCACACTTGTCGCAGTCTTCGTGGCCTTGTGCCATGCTCAGGTCAACTTTACACCAAACTGGGGGAAGAGGTCTTACACCCACGGTGACTGCACCGAAGCGTCCTCAGAAGCTATCAAATATATTTACAATCTAGTCCAGGTAATGTGAAGATTTGCAACTGTACTGTACACCTAACCTGTTTGCGTGTTCTTATATCGCATGATTGCAAGGTTAGTTATTTAATTTTTTTGCCATCAATGTTTTCGAAAATAAAATTATCTGCTATGTTTTTGATATGAGAATGGAAACATTTCGAAAAAACTTTAAATCATCAACTCTTATAAAGTGAGTGTACGTACGTACTTGAGTAACAATATTTCACCATTTTTAGCGAAGTTGATTTTTTTTTAAACTCGAGTTATAGTACTAATGTAGGATATAATACGTTATAAGATTTGCTTTGAGGTTATAAAATGAATATAAGTACAACTTTTCATCATCAATATATTCATTTACTAGCTCACCTGTGCGAATATTTCACAAGTTAGGAGTAGGCCTACACTTAACTGATTTAACACGTTGATTTAATTCAGTTAATTATGTTTATTTATTTACGTTGGTTTATAAATAACAGTTTATAAAAACTTATAACGCTTTACGTAGATTTAATTTGATTACACTTGCATATAGAATGTAAAAAACCTAACTCACAGCTGTCATGCTAGTTAAACAGATTGTTAATAGATGGCGTCTTTCATTAGGAATCATATGAACTTTCATATTAAAGTTTTCTAATCAATTTATTTGAACGAAAACATTAATTTTAAGCTATATTTATCTATTTTTCGTCAATAGCGGGGAACATAAGCTTTAAAATTATGTTTGAATAATTAATTTTGCTGAAGAATTAAGGAAGATATCGCTTGGCGTGAAAAAACACATTTGAGAAATAACAAATAAGGTGATACCTATTCGTTTAACTTCGGAAATATCCATACATCTTCGTATAACAGATAAACATATTCAATTAATTGTTAATTTCTTCATTATAATATTAATAACTTCTAAATCAGTTGATATATCAGTATGAAATAAAAAGCAATTAAAAGATAATAATTCAATCTTTATTTTGATACATAATAGAGTATATAAATACAAAATGTTAACAAATAATCCTACAATTTTATAAAATCATATTATCTAAATAATCCTTATAATTGTACACATTTACCGAGTTAAAAATTTCATCTGCTTAGTTATGTAGTCGTATATAAAGTCTGTTGTTTTTAAATAGTTTTTTTTTATAAATAATGTATTTCTGATGTGTATCTAATTAATCTGCCTGTGATTTTTCACGGTGGCTTACTAGTATACATAATTATAATTTAGGATTTATTTTGTTTTCCTTTTGCCTTACTGGACTTTATATGTTTACATAAATACCTTAATTCCTTGTATTGCTCGCAGTCCTATTGGGAACACTCTCTATTCGGTGACGAACGTTTCACCTACTTTTCAGGCATTTTAACCGTTTATAAACATTTAAAAATGATTTGCATTAATTTGTTTAATGCGTGTGAAAAAACTATAAATTACACATAAACACTCCGCAAACATTAACACACAAACACAAGTAATGGGGCATAAATATATGCAGATGTAGATTCTTTTAAGGCTCTTCTTTACCTTGAAGAAAACTCCCGAGTGTACAGTATGATTTCAATGCAAAAGTTCTGACTCAAGCCGCAAAATCGTTGAAACATGCATTCGTAATACCGTATTTGGGATTCTATTTATAAATTAATAATCTGGGAAACTACTTTAAGTTATAAAGAATTCTTTATATTTTTTACGTGTTAGCTTAAAATATGGAAATTATTGCTTAAAACTCCCCAAAATTGCGTTAAAAATAATCGATTTTTACTCATTTAAACTGTTGATTAAAAGGAGTTGCCGACGATTTCTTTCAATTACGAGATATAAGACAAAAGCACAAAGCCTTTAAGAACAATTTAAGATGTTTCACAACTTTTTAGGTTGAAAAACGGCGTCCGAAACACGTTAGTACGAAGTGCATATTTTTGCTGTTTTACGCAAGGCATAGCAGACCCTTAAATGAGGAAATCGCGCACTCGCACTCAGTACTGATTTGTTAGCCTTGTGTAGTTTTATTTATTTTGGAGATTGAAGGGGTTCGGCTCTAATAATGACTGAAAAATATGCGAAACGTTCGTCACAGAATAGAGAGTGATGGCAATAGGACTGCGAGCAGTACAAGGAATTAAGGTATTTATTTATAATTTATGGTTTTATAATATTATTATATACAGGGTGTATCAGAGCGGGTGGCCGGCTTGTATAGCATTTAAACGAGAATACTTAGACATTTAAACTGATAACCCCCTATTTCGACCTTAAGGAATTCAGGAAAAATGTTTTCAACCCTCTAAAATGCCCCAAAAGGGTATTTTTGGTGGTGGGGGTTGGTATTCTCGTTTCAATGCTATACAAGCCGGCCACCTGCTCTGATACACCCTGTAGCCTATATATATATCAGTTATTTTATTCATTTTGCAAAATAAATATTTTAAAAAATTGATTTGTGTTTCAATACAGAATTTGTTTTGCGTTTTGTTTGTATCTATTTTTCTGTAATTTTGTACATTTCTATTTGTATTGTTTTATAGGTCTAATTGTATATTACTATTATATTGTTATTATTATTATTATTAAGTTTTATATTGTATGCATAATTAGTGTCAGGTGGTAACCACACACAGCCTCAATGGCACCGCGTGAGTGGTTTTATCGTAAGAACTGAAATTTGTTTATGTTTATTTTTATTTATTTTTTGTAGAAAACCAATCACCTAAAACAGGTTGCTGTGAATGGTATAGTTCCCAAAATATATTAAGGCTCGTCAGACCCAGCCACCATCTTGAATTTCAACTCCCATAACGGTAATACGATTACTGGAGTAGGCCTAATAATGATCAGAAAGTTATTCTAAATGTGTAATTTTAAAGGTTAGGACAGCCCGAATGTGGATATATTTGAGTTTTAAAAATTTATTTTTAACTTAATTTGTTCTTTGACTTAACTCAAAATCAAGGTTTGCAGTTTTTTCTTTCTTATTCAATAATGAAAATATCAAAAATGTAAAAATATCGCCACATTCGAAGCTTAATTGTCTTTCAGTTAAAAGTAATTCCAGTAATTTTGGATAATTTATGACGAAAAAATCCACGTTATTGTGGAAGCATGTACGCGTCGAACTTGTGTTCCAACTCGATACAGTGACTAGATAGAGACAGTGTGGCCAAGTGAGGTCTTGTTTCCTATTGGTCAAGATGTCGGCAGCCATGTTTTTCCTAAATTCGTATCTGTTTACATTACATTCATTCACGTTCACATATTGTAAAAGCGATTTCACCGATTTTTTAACAGATATTTGTTAGTTTTTACTTTAAAATAAACGTAATAGTTATTTTAAAGCGATTTGTGTTGAAGTATGTGATATTGCACCAAATTAATAAGGAAATAACAGCAGATTAGGCTACTCCCGCCACTCTACGGAATCGTTTCATCGCGCATATTTCAGAAGTAAGTACATACCAAAAGTCTTTTATTTACAACATTTTAAAAAGTTCATAACATAGGCTAATCCTTTTTATCAATAGAAAAGATAAATGCAATAAATATTAGTATTACGCAATTTTAAGAACTGTTTTTGTCCCAAACTAATAATTTCGTCCGTGTTAGCCCTACGTTTGTTTATAGTTTTCAAATTAAATTATAATCTTTATTTTTTCTTTTTTTTTAGTCTCGGTGAAGGTACAATCTAAGGCAAGAATCACATTAATAAGTAGGCCTAATTGAAATAATGAGTGAAATTTAATAATGAAACCTGTTTTTCGGCTTTGAATAACTTAAACTTGAAAATCTTGAATTGCCTAACCTCAAAATCAAAGAATTGTAATTTCGATGTTAAATTGTTGTTAGAGACATTAATTTTATTATTAGCTTTCAATTGAAATAGAAATAAATGAGTTAGTTAGGAAAGTTTTAATTGCTTCGCTTATTATTAAAAAAATCAGATGGAAATAAATGCATTGTAAAAATCAGAAAGTGTAACTTTGAAAATATTTAATTTGTAAAATTTATTCATTGATAAAAAAGGCTAATTAACAACAGGATAATAATTTTGCATTTTGATTTAGGCCTATTCGTTGTTTTATTTTTAGTTTTGTTTTACTTTGAATTTTTGATATTTTAATTTATTTATTAAGTTAGGAAAAATTTCAAATTTAGCTTTAAGAAAATCATTTATAAGATTTTGCTTTTCAAACTGAATTGAAACCTAAAATCAGTAAAAACAAATTTCATAATTAACTTGCCACAAAACTTTAACTCTGGGGAATTTTAAGCAACAAAATTGTTGTTTAAAATTTATGGTGCATTTGTTATATAAGTTGAGAATTAAATTTAGTTAAAAAAATTTCATTATGACCAGTAAAATACTTTTTCAGATACTGTAGCTACAAATTATTGAAATTTTTTTTCCTTGAAAATAATACAAAACCTGGACTTTTACTCAAATAAACCGCATAAATAATGTAATTGAACTGCAAAGTGTTTTTTTAACGTAGAATTGAACAAAGAAAATAATAGTGCAACTTGTTTTTATATAGCTTTATTAGTTTGTTTTGTAATTAACGTCCAGTATGTAGGCTACTCAACTATCGGCATAATCTAGTAAAAAATGTGATAGTAGGCTAAATCATTATTCTTTATATGTTATTTCATTTTAAACAACTTATCTGCTTTCTAACTACTTTTTAACATTTAAAAAGTTGTTTACGAGGCCTTTATGAAATAAAACAAAAGGTTTTATAAATATTTTGAAAGTAAATTACATTATACTTTATGGCAGATAACATTACTTTTAGGAAAAACATGGCGGCCGCTTTCATGTGGCCACACTGTCTCTATCTAGTCACTGTACAACTCGAGTGTTTAGACTGCACTCTAGTGGCTATCACATCAAGTTGTTGCTCGCGGAGGAATATTAGAGAAATAAAATATCCGTTAATGTTCAATGTGTGAGAGAAAGCTGTGTTTAATAACGCATACTATATAGAATGATATCGGCTTGAATCCTATCACTACTTGGCCTCGCCCTGGCGCGATGGACCGCGGGTGTGGGGAAAGGACGTAAGTGGAGAAAGAAACATTTCCCCACATCGCTTTCTAATGTGACTCATCCTTCAAACGAATTAGTGAATGTTTACCTCACCCTTAACACGTTCACTGCTACGCAAATTTCGTATTTCCTATGCTAGGAGTTGACCTTTTATTTTTTATATTTATGGCCTAAATGAGTAGAAATTACAGTACTTCATTTTTTATATTTGAACCTTTCTACGTAATAATCACTAATATTTCAAAGCGGACGCACATGTGCGTCCAAAGCACATAGGCCTAAAATTGGCGTGCAAAGCACGCAATGCTCTGTGTATTGAAAATCCTCCAAACACGGGGGTTGGCGTGCGAAGCACGTAATGCATTGTTTATTACAAATCCTCCCAACATGCGGGTTGGCATGCGAAGCACGCAATGCATTCTGTACTAAAACTACTTCCAATACGAGGGTTGGCGTGCAATGCGCTGTGCGTCGGCCGCTTCTCATAGTGTTCAGTGTCAAGGTCACATGTGCGTCCTTAGCAGTGAACGTGTTAAACAGAGATGTACCTGGTGGTACGGATGTTTTTAGTCAGGTTAGTAGCGGTTTGGAGCCAGCATTCACGCCGGTATCTGTACCGTATATTGTCATGCAAGCACATTTTCAGTACGTTTACAGTCAGGGTTACAGACGTAAAGCTGCCCTATGTTTGCTAGCGGAAGAATGAAGAACAAAGTAAATGCTAGTAGTGTACAGTTCTGCCACTTGGAGAGCTGATGTTGTCAGCTAGGAAATATTTTTTCACTCCTGCCAAGCCGTAAATGTAAAATCTCAGACGAGATGTAGAAAAAAAATTATTAAATATTTCTTGAAAGGTAATTTATCCGTGTAACACATAGGAATTTTGCTGTGAACTATAAACTTATTTAATCATTTTAATTGGTAAGTTACAATGCCATATGGCCTACATATATTCACATAAATGTAAAATATTAAATTAACGAATTTGTTTCCAGTTAGAAGCACAGAGTATGATGAACTGCGGCAAGACAATCAACTAACAGCCCTGCTAACTACCACGTGACCTCAATGGCTACACTAGAGTTCTTCCACGCTGTTTACTATGTACACAAAACGCTTCATAAACCGATTTCTTCATTAATATATAAACAGTTAAAAGATTAAACTTTGTTTTATTTTCCCGATGTAGTATGTGTGTATAAATGATTACGTATTTAATTTTATGGTTGGTCATCCCATTTCATCCCTTTGTTTTAAGTAATCAAATTGAAAATGTTTTTTTACATGGTTTAAGAATAATATTAAACAATTTTAGCTTTATAGCTTGTAGGAAGTTAGTTCAATTTATATTTATTGTATAGGGGGTAGCAACCCCATTTCAACCCCTTAGACTGTATTAATTGTAATGTCATAGTTGTGGACAGCCTAACTCTGAACCAGGAAAAGGTTAGGGTCTTCCATCCACCCGACCCTAATTAGTGACGCTTGGCTGCTCTCAAAAAAACAAGTACTAGGTGCCTAATACCAAAAAGTCAGTTAAATTATTGTCAAAAATTATTAAAAACCTTTATCATATTAAGTTTTGTATTTAAATTTCGATTATTTTTTTATTAAATTTGATGTAAATCGGCCAATTTTCACCAACTCGTACCGCCAAACTAGTTTTTCTTTTTAAAACTAACTTTGAATGAACAGTGGAACTAAAATACAATTCAAATAAAAACGTGAGAATGTGGAGGGACAAAAAATACTCTATGTATGATTGTAATAATTTTGTATTAATTGAAAAGAAGAACAAATCGCCGGTTTCAAGGAAAATTTGAACACATAAGGTCGTGTTAAAAAACCAAATGTGCAGAATAATACCCTACATTTATATTTTTTTTAGATAAAACTAAAAAGTGTCATTCTCGTAGGAAAAATCTAAAAAAACAGTTACTTCCGGTCAAAAAACGTGCTTCTGGTTGTTGGATTTTATTGGCTAACGAACTCGTCCGAGCGACGTAGACAACCAACTTGTGTGTACCATATTTGGACCAAATCGGACTTAAAATGCGGCCGCTAGAGTGCGAACACATATATACATATTTAGATACACATTTTCTAACGTGTTCTGTAGACCATGATCGGTGCTCATTTACTATTCCCGACCTTAGATTTTACCACAAGGGTCACTGCAATAGCTCACGTTTCCTATGGAAAATCGCTAATAAGCGATTTGATTTTCCATGGTAAATAC
>JAGFPH010010700.1:13997-25680 GCA_018207615.1 Philaenus spumarius
GGCCCACATCTGCACTTTGGGTTCAGTATTTTCACATGATTACTGTAATAAAAAAATCATAGAAGCAGAAAGATCAGGGAATTTTAATTTACATCTGAAGTGTATAGAACAGATGCTTCCGTATTTTCATGTTAGTGGTCACTTTTTATACGTAAAATCTGCTCATCTTTACCTTCAAGACATGTTAAAACTAGAAACAAAATGTCCTGTTAATGAATTCCACGACTTTAACAACAAAGGTTATTTTAAAATCATGCGTTCGGATAAGCTTTGGTCTGGAATTTGGTCAGAACAAGTATTAATGAGAGCAATGAAAACTCAAGGGGGTCTTACTCATGGCAGTGGAATCACTGAAGCTGTTTTGTCGATATGGATACTTTCAATGGTTGTACTTATTGACGTTTGCAATGAAATGGAGAATTTTTGTAATGTTTCTTATTCAACTTCAGAACAACTACATGTAGATTCTAGAGTTTCTAGAGTATTTAGAGATGCAAATGACTTGAAGAAACTGTTAGATTTTTTCTTTCAAATGTATAATCCATTTCTAGTTACATAAACCTTTTTGTCAATAAGTTCTGGAGTTATTGGAGGGCCAACAACGATTAATTGTCATAAGGCTTATGAAATCAGTCTAAATTTCGTTAGGTCAATAACAGGCAAGAGTTTTGAGACAGTAAAATTTGAGAGAAAAAATAAAGTTTTGTCATTGAAAACTGTCAATGCATCTATTAAGGTAAATGGTGAAATAATAGCTGTAGACCCACTCTTGAAGTAAGAACTAGCTCCACTTCCTCTTTCTCTTTTTAATGAAAATGGTATGCGTTAGACTGAAAAAGCTAAATTTTATGATCACTTTTTGACCATCGAATCCATCCCACATTCAAAAAATATCATTCATGTAATTGATGGTGGTTTTTTTTTTTGTTACATAAAGTGGTTTGGCACCAAAACGACAGTATTCACGACATTTTGAAACAGTATATTACATTTGTTCGGAAACATTATGCTCATAGTAGTTGTATAATTTTTGATGGATATCCTAATGCTGAAAATTCAAAAAGTACTAAATCTGCTGATCTCTCACGTCGTCAAAAGCTGAATATTAAACGAGAAATAAATTTTGAAAAACATACGAAAATAACTTTCTCTCAAGAAAAATTTTCTCAAATGAGAATAATAAGAAAAGATTAATAACTATGTTATCTAAAGAATTTGAACTAGCAGGATTTAAATGTAAGCAAGCTGTCGAAGATGCCGATTTTTTAATTGTGGAAACAGCAATTGAAATCGCGAAAAATTATTCAACAGTTGTCATCGTAGGTCAAGATATAGATGATCCCTTAGTTATTATGCATGAACTAGCACCATCAAATCCCAAAATTTTAGTGTTCAAACCAGGCGTACGAAACAAAAAAATACATATTACAGTTCTAATTGTTTCAGACATCAA
This sequence comes from Philaenus spumarius, assembly GCA_018207615.1. NCBI lineage: Eukaryota > Metazoa > Arthropoda > Insecta > Hemiptera > Aphrophoridae > Philaenus > Philaenus spumarius. The sequence goes on from JAGFPH010010700.1 coordinate 15,451, forward strand.
TCATTACGACACATCATTGGATTCATGCATGCTTTCACTGGTTGTGATACCACCTCATGTTTTTATCAACAAGGAAAGTCAAAATTAATTAAAGTCTTGAAAGCTAATAATAATTTACACAATTTTACAAAAATATCTTATGATAAAACTGCTGATGCAGCCAAAGTTGCTAAGAATGGAAATGAACTCGTAGCAGCAATGTATAGTACGAAAAACCAGAAAGGGTCCTTAAATAAGTTGAGATGTTACATTACAAGATCTCAACCAGTAGGTCATCGTTTAAGTTACATAGTTTACCACCTACAGAGCAGGCTGCTGAACAACATTATTTTAGAGTATATTTACAAGTTCAAAAATGGCTCGGAAATGATATGGATCCATTGCAATGGGGGTGGAAGACAACGGCTCATGGATTAGTGCCGAAATATACCACAGCGAATCTTATTCCAGATGAATTATTGAAGAAGATAAGTTGTCGATGTGTAACTGGCTGCAAAGCAATATCTTGCAGTTGCCGAAAGCATGGAATACCATGCACCAATTTATGTTTGAATTGTTCTGAAACAGAAGTGTGTAGTAATTATGAAAAAGAAGAAGTCGATGAGACAGAAGAAATGTTAACTGAAGATGAACAGGAAATTACGTTTGAAAAAGAAGAAATATTATCAACGAGGTCGATGAATCTGCAAGAGAGAATGAAATCGATGATTCTGAAAATTCTAACAGGGAGTTTTGCAGTTCATTGTCGAAAAGACCTAGACTATCGACTAATAATTAGACTTTATTTATATTATTTGTAAATATAGAATATTATATATACCTCTATAATGCGATCAATATACGATAAAGTGTAAAATACTGTAAAATAGAGCATACTTTATTTTCTTTTACATGAATTTTCTATGAGTACCTCTATTTCTAAATCATCTGAACTTTTTTCTGAATGAATTGATGGTTGGCGTTATTATTTATAATGTTAAGTTACTATTAAGGGTTACTTTTGGGGAATTTTCTCCTCTGAATTTCTAAAACCTTGGCCGTATTGAATTTTTTAAATAAAATTATGATTTTTGTTGAAAAAGACAAAAAAATAATTCTGACTCTACTATTTTGTCAATAATATCAATATTATGAAAAAATTATACCATATTTATTGATAAAATATAATTGGACACTGTATTCGAAATTTTAAGTTTTTGCAAAATCTAAGATTTTAGTTTTTTTCTATTTTTGATATTTTAAAATTCGAAAAAAATATGCTCAATTTTTTCCCATAAAGGTCATAAAACGACGAAGAGAATGAGTCCAAAATCAACTTTTTACAATAAAAACCCTGCTTCACCGATTTTTTTTAATTTGACCTCATATTTTTCAAAAAACTTTAAAATTGCCAAATCAAATTATTTTTTTTTACGAAAAAAATTTAGCTTATTTGTGTCATTGAAAGACATACTTTCTCCAAAAATTTTTTAAATTAAAGTATTTTTGACCGAGAAAAAAAATAATTTCGAAAAAAATGTATATCCATTTATCTCCAGATTTTGAGGTTATGTCAAAAAAAATTAAATTTGAAAGTTTCTTATTTTTTAATATTCTACAGTTCGGCACTAAGAAATATTTTTTTGGGGGTCAATTAAAAAAGTTACCCCTTTTCACCCCTGCCATTTCAACCCTTATTATCGCTCACCCCTAATCGACTGTAGGAATTGTAGAGGGGTTGGTCCTGAGCCGGTTAAAATCATTTTCAGCTCGATTCAGAGCTCTTTCCATTTTTTTCCAGAAGAATCCTTAATTTGATTGGACTAATAGGCGACACTAGTTGTTCATCAGATGGTGTCGCTTAATAAGTTAGTAATTCGTATTTCTTTTTCCACTCCTTGAACCATGTTAATTTATTGTTAGGATATATAAATATACTAGTAAATCCCCGTGAAAAATCGCAGGCGGATTAATTAGATACATATCATAAATACATCGTTTATACAAAAAAAAACAACACACTTTATCTAGGCCTACCTAACTATGCAGTCGGGGATTTTTAACTCGGTAAATGTGTACAATAAAAAGGCTTTAAAACTGTAGGAATATTTGTTAAGATTTTGTGTTTATGTATATTGTTATCCTATTACTTTAAATGAGCAATTCTTGTATCTATCTTTGTATCTGTCGCGGACCTCGAAAACGGCTTTAACAAATTCAAAGAAATTTTTTATTTAGGTGTAGTTTTGATTTTTAAGTATATCCATATAGTTGTATTTTGTGTAAAAACGCAATTTTTTTAGAAAATCTAATTTAAAAGTTGAAACATTTTAACATAGGGTCTTATGGGTTGCCATGTTGGTTACAAAATAACAAGGAAATAGTAAATAAAGTGATCAAAACAAAAGTTTATAAATAAACAAGCCAATTTATACTGTTTTATCAGCTGTTCATTGAATAGTTTTTAATTACTATTAAAAAAGCTAATTTATACTGTTTTAGCACGTTGGAATTAGAATAAATTGGGCCTGATATAACAATTTATTTTGTAAAAAAAAGGTAAACTTGGCAAAGATGGATAAATTCGAATAGTCAATTTTGTAATATAGGCCTGGCTCATTTCGGAAACATAGTATTGAGGTTATGTTAATCCTGCAATAATTTTTACTATATTTAGGCCTAAAATCGTAATGAAAGCCTTTCACTTTTCTAAAGCATGTATTTGAGGTTATAATTAATCTTGTAATTACTGTTAATATGTTTAAGCCTGGTTTCATAATTTTACAAACCTATGTACAAACGAGCCAAAGATGAACGAGATTCTTTAGTGAATTTTTCAACTGAAGCGTCCAGGGGCAGAGCCCCTAGTATAGATTTAAAGAAAGATAAAAATATTATCTTTTAATTGCCTTTTATTTCATATTGATAGATCAAATGATTTAGAAGTTATTAATATCATAGGATATATTATTGATTGAAGTTGTAAACATAACCCCAAAGTATAATCTACGCTGGGTTTTGTTTGCGTATTACAGATGTTGGGTGAAATCAGCTGTTATATTATTAAGTTATATTATTTCTTCTTTTAATGTTACTCCACGTACGCTCGTACACGTACACTCGCTTTTATAGGAGTTGCTATTAGAACATTAAGGTTTGTATTGTATTGTGATATGATTGATGATGCTTGCTGTGCAAATTGTATTTGTCAACAGCACAGAAAAAACAACAACAATTACTGTGTAATTTATAATCTCATTTTGAAGTTTTAAAATAAGAATTTTTCTGATAATTTGTGGTTAAAGATCCGACCCATTGCTGCCGTAGTGTCCCCTCTAAACATGAACAGTACAAAAATCTTTAAAATCAAATGATATTTTACAGAGGGAGTGTAACCGAGAGAACACAAATTACTTTTAACTCTCAACATGTCATTCAACGACTTCACTCGGCTAATTAAAATACTCTTCTCTGGAGCTAAACAAACACAGGACTTTGCTTTCCAATTAATACAAAAAGTTACATTTATCCAAGAGGATGTCAATACCAGCACCATAAATTTGTTTTGAAAACTCATTCACTTCTAGATTGTGGTATTTGTCAATTATAATAAGGCTATTTCAATTATTGATATCAGATGCTCCAATGATTTGGATCGTCTGTTAAAGTGGCATAAATTATGAGAAATTTTCAGCTTTCCTCGATCAATTCCAACATTTTTTAAATGATGCTATACAACCAGTAATTGTGAAAAGAAGTTTATAGCAGATTTTATAGGCAGTCATAAAAAATACAAGCACGTAGTAAAGTAACTGAAGTTTTGTTAATTTGCCAGTTTTCTTTAATCAAGCCGTAGCCTAGTGGATAACGTTGCTGAGTTCGAATCTAGGCTAGGAAGACCATATATCTAATCATATATCTGTGGTTTAAGGGTAGGAGGGTGGAAGTAAAGCAGACGGTGGTTGGCTCGCTTCCAAGCTGACGGGATATGACTAGATATCTGGTCTCCGGCTGTGGCTGTTTTGCATAATTTTACTAAGGTATTTATGTATGTACACACAGTATATATTTACTAAAAAAACAGGAAAACAAAATGTTATACATTTGGCTAAAAAATTCATTACTAAAAATGTATTGCCCAGATATTAATAATTTGTACATCAAATTAAACAGGAATAGTGGCAGATTAAGAAAACATAAATAAAACATGAAATGTATTGCCAAAATATTAATAATTTTTACATCAAATTAAACAGGAATAGTGGCAGATTAAGCAAACATAAATAAAACATAAAATGTATTGCCAAAATATTAATAATTTGTACATCAAATTAAACAGGAATAGCGGCAGATTAAGAAAACATAAATAAAACATAAAATGTATTGCCAAAATATTAATAATTTTTACATCAAATTAAACAGGAATAGTGGCAGATTAAGAAACAGAAAAATTGTATTGTTGTAAAGTTTTCTTGTTGTATTGTAACAATTTTTCCTTCATTTTTAAAATTATTTTAGTAGTGGTACAAAGTATACTCATCCTATGGGATACTTTGCACCACTTTTTATGATGCTAATTAACAAAAAACTAATATATTTATATAAGCTTCTTATCAATAATAATACAACAATTATACATGTGTCATAAGTATTTAAAAAATCATGTTAATTTTAACAAAAAATCTGAACAAAGTGGTGCAAAGTAACCCTTACGGTAGTTGACTAGCCAGTGCTTTCTTTAATATTCCACAAAAAAAAGTGTAGTAAATTTCTAAATCAAAAAGGGTATTTTAGAAACCGATACTCAACTGCCAATTAAAGTTATTAAGTAAACCAGGTTTTATATTTAATACAAAATGTATTTTTTTATTGAGTACAGAGAAAATAAGTCATCATGCAGCTGAACCGCTGACGTGAGTTTCATAAATAATACGTTTATATGTTTTCGAGATTCAACCAACTATTTGGAAAATTGATCAACTCACGAGGGCACCAATTTGAATAGCTGCCCACAGTGTACGAAATAAATTAGTAGAATTTGTTTCCACCTGAGCCACTAGCCCCGGCTCAAACGCTACTTCCTTTCACTCGCAGCGGAAAAACTCGCTTTGCGAGTTTGCGCCTTGATCTTGCAGCCTCGGCCTGCTTTGCTTCGCTTGCAGCGAACAAACCCGTCCTCGTATCAGAAGACGACCCCCCCACGTCGATTTGAGCCTGGTACTTTTATGCTATTTTACGTTTTGAACGATTTTAGGGGAACCAAGCGAGCTATAACGTCGTTTAAGAAAACAAAATGTGTGTGTGTGTTTGAGAGTGTAAGTGTGTGTTATATATAGCGTAGCATAATTTACTCTTAGTTTTATTTTACTAGAAGGTAAATGTGTATATTTTTAGTTCTCAGTTTTTGTACATTATGATTTAAAAGTAGGCGGTCTAATTATTATTTTATAGTTTTCTGTTTGCTTATGAATCTTTGTTTGTAGGGTGCATTTTTATGTGCTTTGTAATTCGAGTTTAAGTGGAAAAGGGTACCCAATGGTCCTAACTTCGCCTCAAAAACAAAGATAGCCTATTATTGCTGTTACTATTAGCAAAAAAAAATATTTTCTAAGCTTAAGCAAGATATAATATTATTCTTTTTTTCATTATTTCAGTGAATCCATGGATGGCCAGGCTACCATTTTCATCGACAGCACTGGAACTATTCATAAAATATACGAAGAACGTCCATCGCCTTTGGTCTCCGGCGTTGTACTTTCCATTTCATTCCTGTTGGGTTTCACTTTAAACTTGTCACTGTTGGTAACACTGGTTCTGAACAAAGAGTTAAGAAATGTAGTGTTCAACATAATAATTGTGTTTATTACCGCGACATGCCTCTTGGACTGTGTCGTCAACGAAACAACAGCGTTCGTATTCCTGTTGTCATGGAGATCGATAGCATCGACCTGGTGGTGCGAGACTTCGGCTGCGACTTCCTTACTTGTTTTGATAATTCAAACTTCAGGCATTTGTCTGCTCTGCCTGGAGAGGTTCCTCGCCCTTAAAGAAAGACGCCTTGACGCGAGCGAGACTTTAACCTGTATCGTGTCTTCCTGGGTTTTCGGAGTCGTTTCTGTCGTCCCAGTTTGTATCGGAAGTTCGCCTGTCCACTATTTTCCAAGCAGGTAAATATATTTTATATATATTTCAAAATGTATTGTTCATCGATGGTAAATAACAATTTTCTTGAATCCATATACAAGTTGAATACTAACAATATAATATAGTGTTCTATTATGTTGTGAAATTCCTAGGACAACTAAGAAGAACAAAAATACAAACATAACTTGTCAAGAATTAATAATAAAAAATAAAAAAACATTTATTTCTTCACAATTAAAATACAATATAACTGATAATAGATTACAATAAAAATAACACATGCACTTGATATCGGAATAAGAACAAAACAAAGGTTTTATTTACATTCAAATGAATGCTATCATGTGAAGAATAGGTAATCCTTAGACACATGTGCCTGAGTAAGATTTACCATCATTATTTTCAAATCTACAGAATTAAGGAAAGAGGAAGAAATTGATCAGCCATGGTGCCAGTACCATTCAAAAATACAGGTTTATTAAAAAATAGACACTTTTTAATTAACATAGAAATCTGGTTTTATCAACAGAAAAAAAAATGATAGTACCATTACAAAGAGGATATTTCAATATTTTTTTAAACAATGATATAGATTTTCTATGTGAGCCCCGATGGTCAAGTTCTGACCAGAATCTGTTAAGGGTATTGACGTCAACACTCTCTACAGCTCTTCTTATGCCTTAATTCCAAGAGGCTCAATGGTAATGGGGGAATAAAAACTTGATCTTTAACATAACTTCACAGAAAGAAATCACATGGAGTCAAGTCTGGACTATGAGATAGCCAACGCATGAGTGACACGTTGTTGTCAGTTGCACGACATATCTAGCGACCTGGTAATTGCTCATAAAGGTATTCTCTGGCATCATGGTGCCAATGCGGTGGAGCTCCATCTTGAACCGATATATATTCATTACTGTCTTCCTCTAGTTGAGAGATTACCCATTCACTCACCATGTTAAAATAGGATGTGCCTCAGATCGTACTTTCTTGAAAAAAGAAAGATCCATATATCTTTTGTTTTTGCTATTGTTGTTATTTTGGTACAGCACAAAACACGTTTATGTTAGGAGAATCCCCCTCATATTCAACAATTACTCTAGGATTTTGTCTTCCCGAGATAAGCAGGTTGTGTTTGTTAACCTTTCCACTGATACGAAACGTTGATTCGTCCCCAAAGATTAGTCGATCAATGAATCCATCTTTTTCAAAATGTGTCTGGATGTCAACACAGAATGTAACCCGTTTCTATTTATCAACATCGAGTAATGTTTGCAACAGCTGTAGCTTGTCAGGTTTTATCTTTAAACGTTTTCTCAAAATCCTCCAAACAGGCAATTTGAGGCTGTGGAATTTGAAGTTCTACACTTACCCTGGTTGTTGACTTTTTTGGACTGCGCAGAATAGAAGCTCGCACCTGTTCTACATGATCTTCTTCCGGCGATGGAGTGCCAGAACTTTTTAATTTGCACAAAGAACCTGTATTTTTGAATTTCTTGCGCCAAAAATAAATAAACCACCTTCCTGGTGGGTCTTTTTGAAAGCGCGTCCTAAAACGGCGTTGCACTAAAGTAACTGATTGAGTTTTCTCTAGTTCAAGCACACAACAAGCTTTCTGAACACTATTATTAACCATTTTTACATCAACAAAAAGAAGGGTTATCTAGCAACTATGTTCCAACAATCAGCTGTTAAAGTAAAACTTTAGTTTATTAGCTACCCACTTGATAGCTAATTTATACGTGACCGGTATAAATTATGCAGTTTTAATGTTATTAAAATTTAGAGAAGTGTCTATTTCTTATTGAATAACCGTGTATACAAGTGCAATGGATGCCTTAACAATAAAACCAACTTCAAGAACACAAATTCACTTACATGCACACACCCTTATACATAATACCTAATCTATACACACAATCATGCATGACATACATTCCAGAACAACATCAATGGGTTCACACTATTTGTTCAATACCTTCCATTGATTGTAATTACTAAATTATTACAAGAATAAATTTAGTTAACTCTGAATAACTTGAACCTCTTTAACTATTTATCTAAACCTTTATATCTAGAATAAAAATTGAACCTCAATAAATCAAAATATCTAAATTTCAATCTTTATTTTTCTAACTATTTATTGTTTGCATTATCTTATGCACAATTCAATTTAAGATTATATTTTCTTAGAATTGAATTATTGAGAGTTGACTTTGGTTGTTCATTCTCACATTTGAATAAACTTCTATATTTTTGTAGGAATAAGCAACAATGCCGATGGCTCAGGACAGAAATCTAATCCTTTTTTTCATTTGCAACCTTTCTCAACAGCAGTTAACACCACTGATAAGCTTTAAAGTATTATATTTGGTACTATAGTACTAAAAAAGTTTTTTAATCTAATTATTCTCTGTCGGTGGAACATATTGCCACAAGAACAGGGCAAAGAAAAATTTTATATACTAATTACATGTAAAAAATATTAACTTGATAAAAGTGGTATCTGATTGGATGCTTTTTGTGTCGTACACTAGATGCACCACCAAAGATTATCCAGAACTGTGAGTGGAAAAAATGTTAGCAACGAAAAGTCTGCATAGTTGCCTCATACTCGTATTTCAATTAAAGTTATCTTACTACAATCGCTTCAATTTTACAGAGGTAAACTGCAATTTTGAAACATCTTGTTATGTACCATATGACGGCAAAGGGGCTGAGCTAAAATATTTATAAATTCAACATGAAAAATGATCGTAGTAAAAAAATTACGAAACAACATGTGTCTGTACTAGCGGTATACCAGTGCTTTGCAGTCTAATAGCGGTATACCAGTGCTAATTTAATCATCCGTCAAGTTAGTATCAAAAAGTAATTTTTAGCAATGTGTTCGGAAACAGAAGTATTACAACATTAAAATTTGTGCAATGCAATAATCCATTATTAATTTTTGCTATCACATTTTAACAAATGTAATATAATTCTAAAATTAGTAAAATTATTAATTTAAATTTCATTTCATTTATTGGTTTCTTTGACAAACATAATTTGTATAAAAGAAGTCATATCACAACACACTGGAACAATATCCACAAAATACAATTAAACAACAAGTAGTACAAAAAAATACAGCAAAATATACAATAATCAATACAAATACAAAAAATTAAGTTAATAAGATAATAATTTAAAAAGTTAAAATGCTTTGCGAAAAAAAGAGATCACATCTATCACAAAATAGTATCGTGATGCACAAACTCTTCCACCGAGTAAAAGGATCCAGACAATAGAAATTGTCTAAGACTGTTTTAAAAAATCCTATAGTTTGGGGAATTTTGAATGCTTTTAGGAAGCTTATTCATGAACTTTGCACCAGCTTGTGAGGGAAGTTTACTGTATAAATTTAACCTGTGCTGTCTGGCACGATACTCACAAGCTTGTCTGGTACACATCCATATTTTGGACATGGTCACACTTGAATTTAAAAAAAAGCAACACTTCAAGTATGTAAATACATGGAAGTGTAAGTACTCCATAATTCTTGAAATAGTTTTTACAACTTTGTCTTTTATGTAGCCCTGCAATAAGCCTTATGGCTCTTTTTTGCAAGACAAACACTCTTTTCATGTTCTGAACTGATGAGTTTCCCCAAAGAAGAACTCCATAGTTCAAATAATGATACACTATCCCATAATAGGCTGTTAAAAGTACTTTTAACTTCGATGGCTTCAAACTTCTCAGTACAAATATACCTGAGCTAATTTTTGCACTGATATTGCTAATGTGGTCATTCCAGTTCAACCTTTCGTCAATTAGAAGACCCAACAATTTTACATTCATTTTTATACTTATTTTAAAAAGCTTGTACATAAGCGATGGCTTATGACTCGTCAGGAATGAATGTAGGCTTTGATGTGACGATGTGACTGTTCGCCTTGCGTCTGCCCCATCCATCCACTGTACTTCCATGTTACCACTTGAACCTTATGTTTTTTACTAGTCAAGTCACTGTCATTTAACTTACGTCACTTAGTACAGTAATAATAGTAACTGTCCGTGGTTATGATCATTGTATAAAATATAAATACAATAGGGTTGGTGGGAGGC